>OZ038479.1:77490954-77493454 GCA_964036315.1 Acanthosepion esculentum | reverse complement strand
TCTTATTTATTGAAAGCATAGCTGGAAACAAATAGGATTGATGTTTTAACATGGCCAGCTCAAAACTTGGACCATAATCCAATAGAAAATTTGTAGAGACAGTTGAAGAAATCCTAAGAATTTCCAAGGCAAAGGAATCTTAAGGCATATGAGAATTCGGTGAAAAATTACAAGATTACAGAAAGTTATGGATTTAAAAGGATACACTATTGACTATTAATTAATACATTACATTAATTAAACATGCCAAAAATTTTGCTCTTTCTAAAAATTTGTTGTCTATTTGGGTTTTATTTAAAGAATTTTCAAAAGTTTTTGTTGAATGCATTGAATCCAGAGTAGATTTATCAAATATTGCCTTTTCTCTTTATTTCCCATGTTAAAAATTAATTATACACACAAAATCTATTTTTTTGAATTCTACTAATAATTTTGATAATCACTATATATGAATAGATAAATGAATCACTAAATACAAAAAATACATGATATCAAATTTATATAAATGTATAAATTATATATATTCCTGTTATATATAAAGAGAGATATAGATTGAAAGATTGATTTGTTTCTTACAGCTTATCGACACTTGAGAGATATAGATAGATATATGTATGTGTGTATGTGATAAAATATTAAATCATGCATGCATACACACACACATACACACACACACACATACACATACATACACACACACATACACATGACTTTAACTAACATAAGAAATGATAATTTTACTATAACTCATTTCTGTTATTCTTTTTCAGATCTGCTCACCCCCCAGTACAGTTTCCCCCCAAAATTTCAAACTGACCAGCTTCCAAGCACAGACATGAAACCCTTACAAGAACTATTTGATAATCATAGTGATGCAGCTGCCCCAGCCAGAAGTTCTTATAAATCAAATATTGGTCAAAGTATTTCTCACAATGAGTGGACGGATATGAAAATGACTGCCATAGGCAATGATTCTCTTGACATAAATGCACTGTCCAAAGACATTCCATTGAATAACCACCACATTCCAAATTTTAGACCATTGCCGTCTGTGCCACAAACGCCATATTAGAGCTTCTTTGTACATACACTACTTATTCTAATAAATTTCAAATCTGCACTGATCACATAAACAAAGAAAAGGTTTCTTGGTACTAAATTGAATCATTCATAACAACAATGGATTGGAATTGTTTCAACTGCATCTTTTAAAGGATTATCAATAAAAACCTCAGGATCAAAACCTGATCATATTAACATAAATTATTGAATGTAAATTGTAAATAAACAACATTAGCTCAAGAGGACATGAGTTAATATGAAATATAGACTAGGAAATAATTTTATGAAAAAATACAGAAACACTAATTTAGCTATTAATTTTTGTTTATCCTGTCTGGTCTGAGCTCAAGATAAAACATAAATGATTGTGAAAGATCTTAGAATAACTGACTAAAATATTTCTAGAATATACATGATAACTCTCAACTTTGGCTTCAAGATGGCAATACTCTATATATTCAGTTGTGACCATTTTTTTTATCAAGAAAGCATTTGTAAAACATAATCTGATATTCCTTGTGTTTTTATATAATTTTTAGTTTTCAACAACTTTTATTCAGCTCCAGGTATCATGTAGGGGAATTTGATTTAATATATAATAAAGAATGGAAAATAATGTACAAGATTTAATTTACTTGGTGCCTGCTCGATGTTGGTATCTGATAGGTACTATTTACTTATAATATGTTAAACTTTCTTAAAATATTATTAGAAATATTCTGAGAAAATTCCCTTTGTGTATATTGAAGACATTTTGTAGGAAAGGAAATAAACTGTTTTTATTATCAAGATATATAAAGCCTAACCATATATGCTCACGTATAATCCAAGAAGTATGTGACAAAAAAAGTCAATGATAAAATGGCAGGCAAGCTTATATTCAAGGTTAATATTTTACTGATTTTTACCAACTTCAACATCTATATTGAAAAAAAAATGCACCAAATCAAAATATTTGGAGTGATTGCTTTACATTGAAACATTGTTTAGTAAAATCCTGTTAATTTTGGAAGATGGCACTGGTGTTGTCTGCTAAAAGGAAATAAACAAAAATTTGAGTAACTTGATGAAACTTTCTAAAACACATGAAATGGTAAACAATTATTGTGTAATGGTGTTGTGAAACAAAAACCATACTTTCAATGGTACTTCAAAATATTTTAGATATCAAAATATTAAAATTTCATAAAAATACTATTCACTCCTGGGAATTTACAAAACTGTACTATCTGAACATAATATGCTGATTAACTGCCTTGGCTTATACATGGGGTTTGGATTTTTCTCAGACATAAAATAGGGAACTTGGTTTATATTCAGATTGGCTTCTACACTAAGTATATATGGTAGCTTAGGAAATTCTTTGCTATGAAACCTTTGCAGTAGTTCAATTTTTCCATCCCTAAAACACAGATATGTGCAGATGTCTTTGAATATC
>OZ038479.1:77420954-77483454 GCA_964036315.1 Acanthosepion esculentum | reverse complement strand
TTGATTTGGTTATCAACATACAGCTATTCATTTGATGTTAGTACACTACCAACGTGTGGAAATTGTTCAACATTCTCCAGGTCCAGTCCATTGATTGTAATTTTTGACTCCAGGTGGTGGTTGATGCTGGTCATGTTTGGAGCAGGACCTTGGTCTTTGCCACATTGATTGTGAGTCTGTAGTGCATGCTACACATCAAGCAACTCACAGACCAGGCTTTTAAGCTCAAAGACTGTGTGTGCGTGTATATATATATATATATATATATATATATATATATATATATATATATAATGTGTGTGAATTGCATCTATTGGCCTGCACATTCAAGTAATCTTAGTGAAGAAAATCTGTTCCCTGACAGGAATCAGACCTGTGCCTCACTTTGTAGGGGGAAACAACCATTTGATCCAGTGTGCTTTACCACTCAGCCACAAAGAATGCCACAGCAAGTAAGGTTCTCTTTCCCTTTCAAAGAAGGTTGCAGATTGCTGTCAGGGAATGCATTTTCTTTACTAAGATTTTTCCATTGTGCTGCCTAATAGATGTAATATGCACTATTTAATAAATGAAAATGCAGTGTCTATTTCATATATACAAACTGTTGCATTTGGCGTGTTGGGCACCATCACACTTCCACAACATATTTTTAAGAAATAAAACAGGGCTGATGAAGTACTTTGTATGGTATTTATGGTGCATTTTCTTGATATTTTCACTTTGTTTTTTTGTCTGAATTATACTTTTATTACTTAAAGCTTTTTCTTGTAACAAAGAGAAGGTACATTTTATATTGCTTATGGCATGCTTCCTTTTCAATACAGTTGATGAATAATATGTTAATTTTTAAGAGTTGCTTACCCTGAAATAAAATTGGCATATATATATATATATATATATATACACACACACACATAATACATTAATAATGCATTTTTTATATATATATATATATATATATATATAATACATTATTAATGCAATTTAATATGTTCCATCAACAAAATAGCTGTGAATTTAATTATAAAATACTTGAGTTCATTTCAAATTATGTGTGTAGCTGGATCTAGATTAATACATTTTTTTTCTGCCAAACAAGTCTTATTAAAAATAATAAGCATTTAATGTCTATTTAATTTATTGTTTTTTTTCTAAAATGTGTATCACTTTTAGCAAATATGACTGTTGCAGATGTAAAAAATATTTAAAATTCATGTTAGGTCCAAGCTTTCGACACGCAGGAGTCATCTTCAGGAGTATGAGAATAAAATGAGAAAGAAACAAAATCAAATGTACTTTAAGCAGCACATTGTTTAAAAGTGTTGTCATATTTTCTTTGAAAGTTGAATCCAATACATTAGATCACAGAAAGTCATGTCAATAATGTATAACAGCAGTGTGTAGCAGTAATGTGTAATATTTTTGTATATACACTTATATATGTGTGTATGTGTAACCACATACAGTTGTATAAAGAAGTATTCAGCCCTTAGATTATTTTTTTATTTTCTGATTTAATAATTCAAAAATTTGATTTAATAACATTTATCTTTACTCAGCATCAGTAAAACAGTTTAATATGTGAATTGATATAGGATACAATAATTATTATATACTATTAATTATATAAGGATATCATTAATTATTTTATTTCCATAATTATCAATACTTTATTATAATGACTTTCACATTATTATGCAAAACCCTCAAATAAAATGTAGTTGAGCCATATTTGGCCCCAATCACGTCTAATAGATATATTTCTATAATCTTTGATAACACTTCTGCATCTTTCAACTGGTGTTTTCAAACATCCTTCGATTTAGAATTATCCGAAATTGTTCAGATTCAGTGACTTCTATTTATGAACAATAGTTTTCAATTCATGCCACAAATGTTTGATTGGATTTCAGGAAGGCAATTGAGAAAGATGTTCTCTTGCTCGAGTCTTATACTTAAGCCAGTGGTTTTTAAAGTATATTTCAGGTTGTTACCTTGTTGGAAGATGAATTGCCTACCAAGTCTAAGCTGTATCATAGAGAGTACAAATATTTTTGAAAGTACAGACTGAAATTTTAATGAATTCATTTTCCCCTCAGTTCTAACAAGTTTCCCAGTACCTGCTGAACTAAAGTATCCTCATAAAATGTGTCCATTTTGCTTTATTGTTGAGATGATATTTTTTAGATTGTGCAGTGTGTCCTTTTTCAATGTGTTCTTTATTTTCTACAAACTGAATGTTATTGGCTGTTGGTTAAAAGTTGAGTTTTTGCTTTGTTTGACCAAATAACTATTCCAGTAAATGTTTAACGAATCCAGAAAATTTTCAGCAACTTATAAATGTGCTTTTTGAGTTTTCTTCGGTAGTGGTTTTTTACTGGACAAAAATCCCACAAAACTTTGTCAGTTCAATGTTTGACAAAGATGTGTATATTTTATACCCAATTCAGAGTTGACTGAAATTTTCCTTGGAATTTTAGTGACACTATGTTTTGAAATCTTCCTGAGACAACTCAATCTTGCAAGTATTAATATGACAATTTCTCTTTTATGATCTATAGATAAGACATATGTCCATATCACATTGAAACACTGGTTCTCAAAGTTCAGCAATGTTGGGCCTGGTCAGTAACCACTTGGTAATACTAGCTGCTGTAAGCGTGGATGTGCAAGTGGTGTGATTGATAATGACTCAGAATGAGAAATCAGAGAGCCAAGTTTAAATTCCAATCAAAACCATTACATTCACTTATGTGGAAATACCTTGGGAAAGGTATGAATCCATCTCCTCTTCCTCCCCACCCAAGCTATAAGTTAAATAGGAGGACATACTAGATCCTATAGCCTTGGTTGGCAACTGGTCTGCTCCAGAAAGTAATGTTAGCTTACTGCAGGAATCATGAATATGAAAAAAGACATGGTCACCCAAGCATGCATCTTGTAGACACTGAAGCGAGGAAGGAAGGAAGAAGAGGAAAGGACAGGATTAGGTCAAACCATTTGGAAATTTTCTTATAGCCTTTCAGATTGCCTCAGTCAGTCTCTATTTCAGGTTTTTGGAGTATTATTCTTTGGTTTTCAGCATGATTTTTAAAAAAATGAATGAATATATAATTTGTAAATTTTTATAGTGTTTCGAAAATGCAGAAGGTATAAGGACTCAATTTTAACTGCTGGTAAGACTTAACTTAGTGCTAAATCTATTGTTCCACTATGCAAGCTAATACTTACACAAAAGTTGTTGTTCTGGATAGTATTAATTATTTTATTTTCATTAATTCTCTTGTGTTGTATCAATTCATCTATTAAACTGTATTAATTTGCTAATTGAGATGTAGGCCCTGAAACAGAGCACATTCTCTCCTGATGACCTCAAGAAACTCCTAATATCAATATAGAGAGCATTTAATTAGCAGTACTTGTAATAGCAAGCTGTTCTCAACTTCTTCACTAATCAAGTGGATAAACTTCATCCAATCAAATTCGGAATGATTTATAAGAAAAAGTACGGAAAATAGTCTTGGGATCAAAAACTTTTACATACAACTGTATATGGTAAATATATTAAGACAATTTAGGAAACTTTATTTTGCTGATCAATAATTACCATCATAAAAATGATTTTTATTTAATTTTAATTTCATTTAAAAGTTTTCCAAATTATCTTATATATTTACCATTCCATCAGATTTGCATCCAAATTTAAATCACTATTATATGTATATCTCTCTACATACAATTATATACAGACATATTTCATATATGTGTACAGGTACGACATGTATATCGTATTTCATTAGAACTGTTGTGACTTGAAGGCACCCTGCAAATCAGTATGATTTCTCATCTTTTTGGCTGCTTGTTTCCTTATGCTCATTTGTGTTTCTTCAACACCTACAGAGCCAACCTGTGGTTTATATGGCAACTATGGCTATCATATTTGACAGTCAAAAATATTAACATTTTCTTTAAGAACTAATATTCAAATACTATTCCATTTTACTTGTCTTTTAGATGTAGAATCAAATATTCAAAGCTAAAGCTGAACTACTTGGTTGGGACAAGTTGCTCTGAATAGTAACCAAAAAAATGATGTTGCAAAACCTATCACCAGCAAATGTGTGTGCGTGAGTGTGCATACATGCATCATATTAGGTATATGTGGACAGCAATTTTTTCATTGACGAAAGTTAGGTTGAAAACAAAAGAAAGTTAAAAACAAGGCACTTAAGATATTTTTTTAATCTGATTTTTCTAAGATTTGGACTATTTTTCTGATTTCCAAAGAAAATTTGAGCATGAATTATCCAAAGACTTCTGAGAGCTTTTGACTTTCATAAGCCAATATCAGTTTTTTGTAGGGTTATGTCTAAGGCAATAGTTGGGTTGGTTTTTAGCCAAACCTGAATTGAAGTATATGTGGAAAACAAGTAATCCGTACATGCCATTAAAACCAATTTATTGCATTATTTACCTACATATAATTTCTAAGGAATTAATGGATTTTATTTATAAACCAACATTATTTCTTATTACTTTAAACATTATATTCAGTGGAAACACATGTTTGAGTAGACATCTACATTTTTAAACAGTGTAAATTTATGTTTACTAGCCTAGGAGTCTGAATAAAGAAAATGTGCCTTCCAGCAGGGTTTGAACCTGTGTCCTCCTTGTAAGAGAAATCAACTTTAAGGCTATGATGATTTTAGACTACTCAGCAATGGCAGAATATCAGTCAAGCAAAGTTCAATTACTCTATTTAGGAAATGTTGTTCTCAGTGTAGATCTTTACCGTTAAACATCAGAAATATTTACATCAAAATTTAACCACATGCACATTTCATCTTTACAGAAGTAAATAGGTGCAAAAATTTCAATAAATATATTATATAAAAATATAAGACATATTTTAAAAAGAGAAATGAAAGCCTATAGTATTTCTAAGTTGAAATTAATATTTCTTCAATTGTCTTTAGCCTTTTCTCAAATGAAATTATCCCTTTTTAAAATGACTTTTCTTTTTTTTTAAATTGTTTTCATTAACATGGACAGCAAATTTTTCAAGGATAAAACTGATTTTTGATTTAAATTTATAAGATAATCAAAAATAATTTTAAATGGAAGAAAATAATAAATCCCATCTTCAAATGCTGCATAAGTCTACACTTTCCAGTCTCAGTAGAGTCCCAAAATGTTTGAGTGTCCTTGTGAGTGATGAATTATTTTCCACCCTACAACCTCTTTTCCACAGATGAAATGTTACAAGCTTCTTGCTACTCTGTTGCTATTTCCATGGAAAGTTTTCAGAAGAACCATATTTGTTAGCTCTACTAGTTCTAACTGTCATGTCACTTACTAGCAAACCACCATTCTCTTTGTATTCCATAAGTGAGATATAAGTTCTACTGAAACAGCTTATTACCATGAAATGCTACTTTGTGGATCCAACTCCCAAGAGGATGCTTCCTTGATCTCTGCAATCTTAACCTGTTCAAATCTTGGGTTAACTGTTATCTTTCACATCTCGCTCTGTCTTTTTTACAAATACTTTCACGGTAATTGCCCCGAGGAGCTGCTTTCGCTTGTCCCTAGGCCTCGTGAATTCAAACGTCCTACGAGGCTGGCATCCCGTTCCCACCCCTTCACCATTGAAACTGTTAGATGTAGACGTCTCTTATACTCCAATAGCTTCATGTCTCGCACATCTCGCCTGTGGAACTCCCTTCCCTATTACTGTTTCCCTAAGAAATACAATCTCCAACGGTTTAAGTGTAGCGTCAATCGACATCTCCAGTTGCCTTGATCTATCCACTTTCCTTCTCCACATCCTTTCACCTTTCATTTCTATCTGCTCTCACTCCAAATCTTCTGCAAACCCCTTGCCTTGATCGACCCACTGTCTTTCTCTTTCTCCACATCCTCTCCTTTACCACTCCTATCTGCTCTTCCTCCAACCCTTCTTTAACCCCTTGCGTGATAGTGGCCTCCAGTCTTGCTTGGGGTGATACGCTTAAAAAAAAAAAAAAAAAAAATCCCCATAAACTGTGCTTTTTACTTTGAATGGCTCTTGAGCCTTGTTCAAAGTGAACATTATTCTGAAAAATGTGTATCTGTTGAAATCAAAATGTGTGGTCTTTCTCTTAGAAAGGATTGAGACAATATCCCTGCATTCTCTATTTGTCTTTCTATTGACTACAATAATGTAATTAATATTGCCCAAGAAACTTTCTCCATTAAAGAAGTCTGGTTATTATCTGAAAATATTAACTGATATTCACAGAAAGAAAAATCCCAAAAGATGCTGTAAAAAGAAAAGGAAGCTGTAGGTTTCGAAAACAGATTCTAACTTTCTGTCAACAAAAAAGTTTCATCTTAATAGTACATTGAATCTAATCTCAAGAGTACTTAATAGTACATTGAATCTAATCTCAAGAGTACTTAATAGTACATTGAATCTAATCTCAAGAGGTTTATTGTTCACTCACATAGGTAAAATGACAAAATGTAGATACTTTGTCAATAATTTTCAGTTTTTCTTAAAGATGATGAATGTCTAACATGTTGACATTGATGCAACTAAATACAATATTTAAGATTCACATTTATTTCTCAAAGTTCAAAGAGATGAATTTTGAATTAACCTTTGACCAGAGGAAGACGATCATAACTGCTGTTTCTGATATTTCTTGATTTATTTACTACAAAACTTTCAAAAAAAAATTCTCATTACTTTCAATCATTTTCCTTATCAATTGCTACATGACATCTGTCCACCCTTACAGCAATGAATGTTGGATGGTCTCCTCAAAGATGAAAAAGAGACTCAAGGCAATGGAGATATGGTTCTACAGAAGGATGCTAAGGATATCGTGGACCGAGTATGTGAGCAACAATGAGGGTTTGGAGAGGATGCAAACAAGGAGGAAGCTTATAATTAACATCAGGAAGAGGCAGATGAAATTTCTGGGACACGTAATGAGAAAGGAGGGCCTGGAGAATCTGATACTCACAGGTTGAATAGAGGAAAAGAGAGACAAGGGAAAGCAACACATGACATACCTGGCAGGCTTAGGCAAGTGGATGATAGAACATGGTCAGTGGGGGGGGGGGACAAAACGTATTGAGAGCTACAAGGGGTAGGGAAAAGTGGAGAGCCATGATCGTCTATGTCTTGAAGAGACATGGCACATAAAAAGAAAGCAGGCCAACAATATACTATATCATCAAAACCAACTGTTAAAGTAGAAGAAACTCTGCCCATCAACACCAAGAACATAACCACAGAAAAGCAGATTTAATGTGTCAAACGCATCTAAAATAATAGATAAATGAGGCTCTTTATATAAAACAATTTAAGCCAACCCTATTTAACAACAGTAGTAATGTGTTGTCTTTTAAAAGACACCCTGATATTGGAATTACAGCCACATTTCTTCAAGTTTGGCTTAGAAATTCTACTACTTCCACACAATACAATTTAGAACACAAACATAGAAAACATTAACTATGAACCCCTTGAAAATGGCTAATGAATTGCCTAAAAGAATTTTGGACAATAATCAGTACAGACAGTTTCTACACTAACTTTTCCAGAAGGAAAACAGTAAGAACATTAGAAAATCTTTAATAAAAAACTTTCCCTTCCTGTCACATTCAATGAAACATGTATAAAAGAGAGGTTGCTTCCTTAATATCAGGCAGTCAGATGCAATGCACGCTTGGGCAATCATATATCTTTGATACATAACTGATGATGCAGATTTTTTTCCCGCAGTAGGTTGCTATTTCTTTCTGTGGTAGACTGGTTGCCAACCAAGGTTAAAGAACCTAACCCTGCTATTCATCCCATAGCTGGGGGGGGGGAGAAGAGATGGATTCATACCTTTCCCAAGGGTATTTGTGCATAAGTGAATCTAATGAACTTGACTCTCCAAGTTCTCATTCCAAGACAATATCCACTACACCACAACACACATCCTTAATATAAAATATTTAAAATAATAAAGCAGAGGAAGTAGAGAAGATACCAAATGAAGTTTAGAAAAGTGGTTCCTTAAAGCACCAATTGCTTGAAATGTGCAATGAAACATTTAACAGAGACAGACCAGATATGTGGATTAAGTGTCAAAGTGTCTATACCAAAGAAATTGGATTTTGGCATTGAAGATAACTTTGTTTTCTATTTGAATTCACTTGAAATAGAAGGATATTTTTGCTAGTAAGTTTGTTCTTCACTGAATGCAACACGATGTTGTTGCTCTAAATTGGGTTTTGTCTAATTAATATTATATAAAAAATAGCTACATGAAATATAAAAATTAAGCAACAGTTTTAGATTTTAAAAGTAAGAAATCCAATCAAAGCTCATAGAATCTAGTCAAATAATAATAGGAAATAAATCTCCTGGTTTATGAAGAAGTATCGAATAAAGAATGTAGGTAAATTGTTTTCAAAGAAGAACATTAATTATATCTATTTCATTTGGGTATTGTGGATTTGACAAGCCTACTAAAAAAGAGATAAGAAAACAAAAACACAGTAACCAGTTGCAAAGAACATCAAAGATTTCACTTCATGGTGTGCAGACACTCTATTCATGTGGAGTCAGTTTGAATTTAGCTCATTAGCAACACCCACTTGATACTCATGAGCACAAAACTCTTTATGAACTGTTTACCCTGACTTATTTCTTGTTGGTTTGTGAATGAAGACTAAACTGGTATTCTACTATTTTAAAATATTTTTTTTGACATTATTTTTTTTAATGGAATGAACTATGTAAAATCTTATCTATATCATTATCAATGGTACAAAAAACAATTTTAACTCCAATTTGAAGCATTACTTCTGGATCCCATTGATATTTAACCGCATAACAATATTGTTTCATAATTGACACAATAGGAAAAAAAGACATGAATACTATGCTAATACATATGTGCATTTAGATGTGTGTTTGAATGTATTTCTCTGTTTGTGTATACACACACAGACACACCCATATATATATATATATATATATATATATATATATGCACACACACACATCCACATACATACATACATACATATATATATATATATATATATGCACACACACACACACATATACATATATATATGCACACACACACATACATACATATATATATATATATATGCACACACACACACACATATATATATATATGCACACACACACACATACATATATATATGCACACACACACACACACACACATATATATGCACACGCACACACACACATATATATATATATATACCCATGATAATTATATTATTTTTTTTTTAGAAATTCACACTACATGCATGTGCATATATGAATGTACATGCATGTACACACATATCTATGTATATACACATACATGTCTTTGTATGTATATATACATATAATACATATATATATATATGTGTTTGTGTATATGCATACATTCACCTGCATATAGTGTGAATTTCTGAACAGAAAAATAATACAATTATTCATGTAAAGAAATACCATACATAAACTCATGCTCATATTTATCTATCTATCTATCTATATATATATATATATATTAAAAGCCCTTTAAGATGCACTTAAAAAAATTACATTTACTCTGATGTATAGAAAGAGATTGAGAGACTGAATAACAAAGGTTTTTACTTGTGCCATAATGATAAAAACTGAAATGTGCTGTATCGTGAGCGGTTGTCAAAAATGCCATTGTAAAACATGGCTTACAAGCTAGCAAAGACAATAATTGTATTTCTCAATGTACTTTGTAGTTATTTCCTAGTTAATTTTCTTGAACAATATTAAAGTTACAAAGCACGAAACATTTTTTCCTTATCTAACAGCTTATCCAATTACCTTTTCTGTTAGATACTTGTGCTTTATAATTTAAATTGTGCAGTAGACCGATGACAATTAAGCAGAGCAAGACAAAACTGTTGACACATGGGGCTTCCGAAATTCTGTCCAAGACATTATACTGAAAACAAACAAAGCAACAAATTAAACTGATGGCAAGCCATGAGGCAACTGAAGCAAAGAACAACAACCAACACCACCAGGGATTTATTTAGAAAGAATTAAAAGAGGGAAGCCAAATCCATAGTGTGTGATGTTATTTCAGTTAGCCTTAGAGTAATGAAGGTTTTCTACTGGGACTTGGACAGTGTCCATTTCCTGCCATGCCATGCTTTAGTAGATTGGTCAGAGCTGTCTTAGTGGAGGATGTTATTACTACATTTAGCAGACCCTGCTGACAGCATACAAAAGTTGTTCTATTCAACTACTGGTAATGTGCCCTTGGCAAAAGATGTAGAGGAGTAGTAATACTAATACTGTTTCCTCAAGATTCCATTACATTTTCATTCATAGCCTCAGCTAGAGTTACACTCAAGAAACTCTCTTCAAAAAGAATACTTCTAGCCTGTCCTATATAGTTAGTTATGAGTCAGCAATTTAGTCTTTTCATTCATTTCCTCCTGACCACTAGTGGATAAATTAGTAAAAAACTTTTTCAATGAATACCTACTGAACTTATTACAGAATCTATCTTAATTAAATCTATACTTATATGCATAAATTTATATGGTAATGAGCTTTTTAAATTAACTTTCAATATGATTAATTCCAAAGTTACATTGCATTTTTAATATAATTTTTATAAAAATTCTATTATCTATTCTTTATATCTCGTATGATTGAAGAAAAGAAAAATGTTGAGACCTACTTGCTATGATGAAATTCAATTCTAATATTTAATGTTATTTAATCAAACATTTTTAATAATAATAATTTATCAATTTGGCTCAGTGGTTTGGGCACAAGAAAAGATTAAGGTTATATACTAATACTTGGTCAATTTAATATTTTTTTCATTTGTCCACTTTTTAATGAAACTGGGAGATGCCTTTCTGCCTTCTCTCAGCATGGCTAATGCTAACCTGCATTGTGGCTTCTTGGTCTAACATTTTCTGCTGACATGAAGTGGAAGGATTATATTGAATTAATTGTGAGGTCTGCTGCTAGTAAAGTTGGTTCACTGTATTGTGCTAAACAATTTTCTCAACAGATTCTATCTTACATATTTATAAGTCTACCATTTGTCCATGCATTGAATATTGCTGCCACATATAGTCTGGTGCTCCTACAATACATTTAGAAATTCTTGGTAAAATCCAAAGAAGAATCTGCAATGTTTTTGGCCCTGACATGGCATCTTGACTTCACTTTTCTGTTGCTTTAATGTAGCTTTCCTGTGTCTTTTCTATAAATACTTTCATGGTAATTGTTCTGATGAATTTTCCTCTATGGTACCTAGACTTTATGAATTTATGTGCAGTACTAGATTTGCAGCAAGGCTTCATCATCTTACACTTGAAATGGCTGTATGTAACTGTAAGTTCTATGATAACAGTTTCTTCTATCACACTTCTCACTTTTGGAATTCTTCTGTCTTCTTGCTACTCTGTCAGCATTGATCTTCAAAAATTTAAATACAGTGTTAATTGTTATCTACTGTCATCTTAATGCTTGTTCTTTTATTATTCTCTCTCCTTAGTAGTATTTTTTTCTTATAATCTCTAAAACTCAGTAAACCTTTATGTCTAATTGGATTGATTGCCTTGCTTGGGATGAAATGATTAAAAAAGAACTACAATGTTGTACAGTATTCTCTTTCCATAGTAATAAATATTTAAAAAACTAAATAGATAATACTACATAGCCTTCCATATTGCTGTTACTTAACTAATATTTTGGGAAAACTGCAATGAGATTCACTTAGAAATTTCAAAGTATTTGAAGAAATAGACGTATAAAAGTTGCTAAACAATACTATTTATGAAAAGTATAAGGTCAAAATTCTGTTTTAAAACAAAGCCAACTTATTCCATGTTTTCTTAATGTAATAAATTTGAAGGTTTGAAATGGCTACATAAAAGTACTCACAAAAGGAAAATATTATTTACAAAATGTTGTATACAAGCATTTCTCCACCATGGGTTTTGTTTTTCTGGCATGTTAATCGATTTACTGACAGCTGATTGATTGCCAAACATGTTCATAGTTAAGTATGGTAGAGCAGATGATAAAGTTTATAATAGGGGGACAACCCTTAAAACATGTGACCTTTTAAATTATCGGTTTGTACATCCATACTTCAGAAATTCTGCATCTATATCCACATACAAAAACAAACTGAAATTCTTTTCAAAATATTCAGAATCATCAGATTGTAATAAACTTTACAATATATAATTAGTAAATACAATTTTACTTAATAACAATATTTCCTAAAATTATCACATTGAAACTGAATTTTAAGATTTAAAAACTGTGTAAATTATTCAATTTAAAATTGTTTAAATGAAAACAAATCTTGTAAAAAATTCATTTTTCATTGAAAATTTTTTTTATATGTTATTTTTTTATATATTATTCAAAGAAGCAATTAAAAGCTTCTGTAATTAAATAATATCTTAGTTTTATTGCATTTTTTATTTTTTGATTCAGAACAGATTTTTGGTAAGACGGTGTCCAATTTTGCAAAAAAAATTTGGTGAGTTAAATTCTTCAAAAAATTCTACATTTAACTAATATAGTTGCTAAAAATTATCATGTTGAATTTCTCAAATTTTCATAAAATTAAGTAAGGGGATGAAACACCTGTAAAAAATATTATTTTCACAAAGATTTTCTAATAAAAAAATTTCAAAAATAATTTCATTCATTTGTGAATAAGACGATTATTTGATTTTTGCAAGAATTTTCAAATAAATGTGTCTGTCATCACAAAAAGAGGCTAACATTTTCTGTGCTAAAAGTTAGTACAACCTATGCAAGAAAAACAAGTTTTTTAATAAAAATTTCAAATGTTCTAAAAAGGAGTAAAACATTTAATTAAATATTCAAAAATTCTTTGATCTTTCTTCTTAATAATAACATAAAGATTTTGACAATAAAACTGTTTTGGAGCATGTTTTCACCAAGGTACACTGATTCTTTTTTTAGTGATTTCATACAAATATAATAAAAATTTCAATATTTTCTATAAATTAAAAAATAAGCTAATAAATAAAATTTAACCTGAAAAAATGGCAATAGAAGTAAAAATAAAATAAAATCTTTTAATTACTATATGCCATTACATTCAGAGAATTATCCTTATTTTACAGTATTTCAGTCATTGTACTCTCCAGCCTTCTTCAGGTCTTTGTCTTACTCAATAACCTTCTTGGAATTTTGAACTGAGCCCTTTATTCAATCCATTTCTCATTCTACTTTCCATATTTAAAGTTTATTTTATATGAGTTAATACTCACTGATATTCATCTTTTCTTCCACTGAACCAGAGTATATGTCTTTTTCACACTACTCAACCAAATGATTGACCTCACAATGGCATGAGAGCCAAATATGGTCATCAGTGTTCAAATTCACTTGTCCATGTGTCACTTGAACAATCCAGTGGTGTTATTCTGGAGTCTTAAATCTAATGTCTCCTCTGAGGTGTTGGAACTTTTGAGTGTCTTTATCAGAGGCTCTCAGATGGTGTTCAGATTCATCTAAGATTGTCCAAGAGACACATGGCTTACAGGTTAAAGTGTTAGAATATATCTGGTTCTCTGGCAGTTATGAGTTCAGTCTGTTGGTCAGGTCATGCAGAAAGTCATATACTCTGTTTCAGTGGAAGAAATGGACAAGTAACATGAAGATGAATAAGATTGGTTATTATTAACTGATATGATATATCCTGAAGCAAAGTGAGGATAATAAGAACAATCCCTTTGGTTTGAATAAAGGGTTCAGTTCAAAATGTTAAGAAGTTTACTGAGTATAACTGGCACCTGAAGAAGATTGGAGAGTACAAGAGCCAATAATGAATTTTGTCGTTCTCATGGTAAAGGCATATAATAATAATAATGTCTTATAGCAAATCTTCTCACATAAAAAAACTTTACAGCCTATTATTATTAACTGTTATACAAAACTAAAAGGTATTTTTATTCTTTTTAGTATTTTGAGCTCTTTCTTTTCAAAAAAATATTTTACAAAATGTAGTGCAGCATCCAAAAGCATAATGAAAAAAAGTCTTTATTTTTATAATATGAAAATGTTATTCTTTTATCTAAATATTTATAATTATTTTTTTAATGCTGAAAACTTTGAATCTGACACTGGTTATGAATATTTATGTTCACATGCTTATTGCATATATTTATTCTTGTAATTGTTATTTTGGGTTAAAATTGACCTACACGGTTTCTAAATTTCATCAACAAACTTCTTGATGTCATCAGTTCTCAACTTGGTAACAATGCTGATGACAACTTTTTACTCTTGTCTTAATGGTAAGTTTGATTGGTTTGATAAGGCTAAATTAGCAACTGATCTAAAATAAAAAATAAGCTACAATCTGTTGAGAAATGGTTTGAGAAATGGCTTGTTAATCTTTGTGGCTCCAAAATGAAGCTGCTCTCTTTTAATCGTCTTTGAGAACCTTTTTTGTCTTCCACCAGAATGGCTGATACTAACCTCCAGAAGAGTGACTCATTGCACCTTTCATGCTAACATTTTTCACTGACATGAAGTGGAATGATTAGAATGAATCCATTGTGAAATCTCTGCTAGGAAAGTTGGTTAACTGTTGTGCTAGACAATTTTCTCAACAGAATCTATATTAGATATTTACAAGTCTACCAGGCATCTATGCATTGAATATTGCTGTCACATCTGGTCTAGTGCTTCTGCTATGTGTTTAGATATTCTTGATAAGAAGTATATGCAATGTTATTGGTTCTGATCTGGTATCTCAGCTTCAGTCTCTTTGCCAACACCGTAACATAGCTTTCCTGTGCCTTTTTCTATAAATATTTTCATCATAATTTTCTGATGAGCAGTCCTCTTTGGTACCTTAACTTTATGAATTTAAGTGCAGTACTAGATTGACAGTTACTACATCATTTTACAGTCGAAATGACTAGATGTAACCATTAGGTCTATGCTAGCAGTTTCTTCTCTCTCACTTCTTGCCTGTGGAACTCTCTTTCCAGTCAGCTTTGACCCTCAAAAATTTAAATACAATGTAAATCATTATCTTTTTCTTCTTAATTCCTGTTCTTTTATTGTTCTCTCTTCTTAATATTTTTTTTTCTTTTTCTCATATTCTTTCACACACAGTAATCCATTGCATGCTAGTGATTTTATTGCCTAGCTTGAGATGGAATGATTTTAAAAAATTGGATTGTTTTTCCACAAGTACATTTATTATAGAGTAAAACCTTTTAGTTTTTACACAGATCAATACCTACTGAAATATGTTCAGCAACATAATGTTGTAATGAAAGGTGACATCCCTCATATTCTGTGATATGAATGAAAACACTACACTAATTACATGACCAAGTAAATACATGTCTCAAATCACATGACTAAGTATGTTCACATCTCAAATGTCTAATTAGGTACTTCATGCAGATGCAGCTTTGATCATGGAACACATATATAATTTGATAAGTAAGTATTTGAGAAGTATTCATACTCAAGTTCTTGATCAGACTGATTTGAGATAAAGAAAGCTTGTTCCTTGTTCAAGCCAGATGATTTGAATTAAGGAAACCTCATCTTTTGTTCAATCTATCTTTCTCTAACCAAATTTCCAAATAAAGTGAGAGCTCTCTCGACTGCTGAACAGTAAATTGTATTATTTCTATTCTACTCACCACCAGAAAGAAGATTACTGACCCTTCCACTAACTTTGTATATTATTACATTGTAATTATAACAAACTTTTAATATTACTTATCAGTCTTAAAATATGCTAGGATATAGGGGTCAACCAATATGGCAAGACTAGAAAGAAATGTAACAAAATAAAATTTATAAAAAAAAGGAATTGTTTTTTTTTTTTTTGTTTTTTTTTTTTGTTGCTAAAATAAAAATAAAATTTTGTCTGTATTTCTAGGATGAGGAGTTATTGTTATTTGCATTATTTAATTCAGACTATTGTCATCTTTGTTATGTTTCGGCCATTGCGCTCTCTGGCTTTCATCAGAGGCTTGTTGATCTGGGTAATCTTCGGGGGAATTTCAAACTGCACGTTTTATTTAATCTATGGAAGGAAATTGTTCTAATTCTTTTGTCTATGAATATCCTGTCTTCTTGTTATGTTGTACTACTCAGTGGAAACATGGTGAGTAGTAACTGAGCAGTACTAAATAAGAACAAAATGAGATATCCTTACACATAGACTGCGAAATGAGGACAATGTACCTTCATAGATTAAGTAAATGGTTCGGTTCAAAATTCCCATACTGAAAAGCATCTGATGAAGGCAGGAGGACACAACAGCTGAAACATGATAACAATAAAAAATATGAGGACAGTAGTCTGAGTGTAAATTATGCAAATAAAGAATGAAATAATTTGTTATTTTTTTCTCAATAAAATTTTCCTTTATAATTCAGGACAAAAAACATTCTTTTCAAGAATTGTCAGAAAGTTGGAAGTAACAGTAAATCAATAACAAAATGATAACTTTATACTCCAAGCATAAAAACAAACACCTTCAAAATTGAGGTAAAATAAATAGATTAGTTCTGTATTGAATGGACAGTCACCACATTCTATAATGGGATTGCTCCTGAGGCAGATGCAAATAAACTAGTGATGAAGATGAAATGATCTTCTTGGGACAACCATGTGTACTCCTTTTACTTTCCGCAGATTCCTGCAAATGCATTTTTTTTACACAATCAAAACAGACACGTTCTTTTAATATAGTTTATTTTCATTTCCAAACCTAATTTGCTGATCTTTGGCACAAACTGCTTGTCTCACTGTGCCAGACTCCTGCTTAGTGTCAGTCTTGACCACCATCTGTCTCTCTTCTGCCTTGTGGGTTTTCTGTGACTAGCCTCAACTGACAACCAACATCACCCTCCACTACCCAACGGAACCAAATATCTGCAGCACACACTGGACAACTAACACCAGATGTTGTCCAGACTCGTTGGAGCCATACTTCTATTGCCTATGCAACTACAAATAAATATATTTCTTTACATCTGTATTTTATCTTTTTTCTCTTTCTATTTCAAAACGGTGTGGAAGTTGCTCTTATATATCTCGTATCTTTGGTAAATGTAATCATGAGTGTCATACGTTTACTCAATACAGCCCTTCAGTACTGATTATTTCTCACTATAAAATTATTGGGCTACAAGTTATTGGATCTTATATTCTAATATGCCAAAAATATCTTCTCTCAGAGTAAAAAAAAAAATATTTCTTTTTAATTGACAGTTTTGTAATTGTAAAGTCAGTGATAGCATGTCCATAAATATTGACATTATTTGTAGAACTTTATATACACTGACCAGCAATAACCCATATTCCACACATTATAATGAGCCGCCCTCATTCCCTTCATATTCCATCGGTGAAATGTAAATTCCACTCGAGCAGCTTCTTCCCATGAACTGCTGCTTTGTGGAACCAACTCCCCAGTCACTATAATTTTAACCGGTTTAACTTTAGTATTAACAGATATCTTCCCCACATATCCACATAAACTGTGCCTCTTATTCTGTAACCCTCTATCTGAAGTGGCTTTCAGGCCTTGTATCAAGTGAAGATCATTGTAAAAAAATAAAAATAAAAAAAATGTCTCAAGAGTAACAGCTACTGTCTGATAAGAACTACACATCAGGGCAGAAGTATATAAGCCAGGAAACTGCCGTCAAATACTTTATTTTGATGTGCTGGATAATACAGTTATGAGCAAGAAGAAATGTCTGAGTAATGTCGATAGAGTTTAAATTATTATGGCTGAAAGATTAGATCATTTCTGAAATGACATAACTTGTAGGATGCTTGTGTCCAACTATGGTAAGTTACTATTAGCAATGGTTCAAGGAAGGATAAAACCAATCACCAATTAGGCATGAAACAGCCAAAACTTATCAATGTGAATAATATCAGACATATGCACAAATGAAAAATATAAAATTCAGTTAGTCTAAAACAACTAACTGAATTTTATATTTTTCACTGAAAAATGAAATGAAACACTAAATCCACATTTAAACTTCCAGCAGCTGAAACGTGTCCACAAGAGTGTGGTTAAAAAGCTCTTGTCAATAGGACAAATGTTTCTGTTCCATGACAATATAAGGCTGCATACTAAAAGAATAACACAAGAAAAATTTTTGAAATTGATTTGTCCGTTCTGATCCACCTGCCATATTCACCTGATCTTACACCAAATGATTATTACCCTTTTCGATCACTGCCACAAAACACTTTAATGGGGAAAATTTTATATAATGAAAACTAAATCTAAGATTTCAAAAAAATTTTCTCAGATCAAAACCTGCAGAAATGCATCGATAAGCTGCCTGATAAGTAGTAATAAATAATAGCAAAGAGGGATGAATATATAAATGAATAAAAGGTAATTGCCCTTTTACTTTTTGAAGAATAAAGTTGATAAACAAAAACGGAAATTGTTTATGACTCAACCTAATAATAAAAATTTGCCAGCCATTCAGGAAATTGACTGGATCCTCTCAAAAAATATAATCTACATTTCAAAACATCTAAGTAGGAGTAATAATAACTATGGCTGGCATGCACATAAAAGCTTTCAAAACATTGTTAAAATATATTAACACAGACAATAAAACTTTAAAAATTACTTTAAACTCTACTCAGAATTGATTCTTTTCTCTATTATCCATATAAATATTATGAGACCAATTGTTACTGTGCTTAACAGAAAAGGTGATTTTTGATATTTTTAGTTTGTTGTAAAATGAAGGAATTTAAATATAAATGAATGATTATATGAAATTATTATTGGGAATTTTTTTATATTTTGTGTCAATATTTTTTTTAATCAGCATATTAAAGTTGGTTGGAAAACATGGAGCTGGAAGGGAGTTCTACAGGTGAAAAGTGCAAGAAAAGAAACTGTTAGCATAGAACTTATGGCTACATCTAGCCAGCTCAATTGTAGATTGATGAGATCTTAATGCCAGTCTAGTACTGCACTTAAATTCATAAATCTAGGTACCATAGCAAAGAGCTCATTTGAATAATTATACATCAGTATTTATTATTGTTATGATGTTGGTTTGGGGTTTGTAGAGACAAACGACAAATAACACGTAACAATAAAAAGAGTTTTAATAGGTTGGTACAAAGGTACAGAAATCGCCTGAGTAGTCTATAACTAGCTCAGCCAGGAACGTCTCGCACCTCTGTCTCTCAACGTGCCACTATTTAAAGTCTTTGTTCGCAGACAAGTTCATCTTCAAGAGGGGTGGTAGGTTTCCGACACAACAATTATATTAGTTAATTCTATATCTAAAATAACTTAATACTCTATCTGCTAGATGTACCACTGTTTTATTAAATACAGGCAAACTACTAATTTTTTTAACACCCTGCTGGATTATCTCTTTTGCCAAATCAACAGATCTTGCATAATAATTCAATAATACACATATAACCCACTAATTATGCATTTCTTGTCTATAGCATCACTGACTGTCATAAATTTACATTAAACTATTATTATATACAATGCACCAAGTTCCCATCCCATGAATTAGTTTGGCAATCATGCAAAATTCAAATGGTTGCTCATAATTTTGTCCAGATTAAAAATGTTGCTGGACTAACAGTTACAAGAAAATCAGTGGTGCACTTGTAATTCAGCATAACTATAATATAACTCTTCACTTTCATGAGGTAAAAGAAATGTGTAGATTCTAAAAATGTGTCACTAATGGTCATAGTAAATCAGAAAGAAAGAAAAAACAAGTAATTCTAACATTGTCAAGGAAATTATTTCTTTGTCAGATGCATGCCAAAATAGCATACATTTCTTTTACAGCAACAGTTGATCCCAATAAGTTTATGACACCATTCTTATATAAAAAAAAAAATGATTACAACTAAATCCATCCAATAATTTTGTTATCTGCCTGATGTAACAGCAAAATTGTCCAAGTGTTAGATTAAGCTTTGAACCGTTGTATCTTACTGGAACTCTCAGAGGTTTTTATAGCACTATTGAACTCTACTTTGAGCAATAAGTATGTATAATTACTCTCCTAGCTTAACAGAATTGTGATGAAATCAATCATAAAGGAAAATTACGTGGTCATCATTAATTAATCATAGCTAAGGATTGGAAGCTCATGAAAGATTGAAATAAAGTTCAAATGTATATATATTATTCCAGGATCATTTTTCAACTTATTCAAGATGATCTTCACCCTCTCTAATCTTCTAACTTTCTGTCCTGGAGTAACAAGGTGCCTCACATGTTTCATGTACAATTTCATTTTCAAGTCTTTTTCTGATGCTCTTTGAACTGTCATAAGTGAAACTCCTCCCTCATGTGCCAAACACAGTATGTATTCAGTTGAATCTTTTCTAATTGAGCTCTTTAGCTTTAAATTGAATTGATGATCCCTCTTCCTATTGTGACCTCCTGATCCAGTTTTCTTCTCTACTGTTCCCTCTTTTTTAACCTTATTCATCATTCTGTTGATGGTCCTTGAATGGACTTTAAAGTTGGAAGCCAGAGTATGAATGTTGGTACCATTACTGAAGGCCTGAATGATCTTTTTCTTCTCACCATTGCTCACTTGAGGAGATAGTGGGTTTGACACAAGGTGATTTTAACCTGTTCTCTTTGTTGCTGAATAAGACTGTTTTTCATTGATTCTTACAACAAATGGTATCAAGATGGCTAACCATCTTATATGAAAACCTGGAAAAAAGAAACACAATTAGTTTAGTGGTTTTTTAGATGTTAAACATTTTGTGGGATGGGCAATTATGCTGTAACACCATTTGGACAATTTTGCTGTTACACGTGGTATATTGATTGGACATATATATTAATTCTTCAAAAGATTATACAATTATCCTTTTAAAAAATATAATATCAAAGTGTATATCTTATAAGGGCCTATACATCAAGGTAGGTAAAGATTATTTTATTAATTTCCTTTGATGATATTGATGATATATATTAGCTACTGAAGTTGTTTAGTATGTATGTCATGGTCTCATTTTGAATTTCATCTACTCTATAAAATAATCATAAAAATCTAACTGTTTTAATATTCAAAGTGGGGATTACAGTCAGTATTGGTTCTATGGTTCAAGTACCAGTGATACATTAAATAGTGAGCCTATACTTAATGTCTACTCATACATATATGCTAATTAGTGGTAGCACTAACCAACCACTACTACATCTCCCTGGGTGAGAATAGGCTTTATGCTCTTCATTGATCTCATGCTTCTTTCTCTATTTGTATTTTCATTTTGTTGTCCCATAGTTTCTTTATTCTAGCAAGGGCTGTGAAGCACCTTATCCAAGTTTCAACAAAGTCTGGGTCTTCTACAGGCAATAAAGATCTTTTCGGCAATGACATATTGTTATGATATTCTGAGTAGGGATAGCAGTTGTATGCAGTCAGTATTGGTTTCTATAGTCCAATTACCAATGCTACTATTTTGAGCTTATACTTAATGTCTATTCATACACATATGCTAATTAGTTGTAGCACTAACTAATAATTGCTACACTAGCATTTTAATAAACTTACTGTATAACTTTTAATATAAAAATCATTCTATTGTGACACTATAAATGGGTAGTTCACCTAACCTTCAGAAAATGACGAGGTTTTAGTTTTTAAATTTGAACCATTACTTTACTATCTGAACAACTGGAGATACTAAACTATTAAAACTAGATCATTTTTCAATACTTTAGCAAGAACTTCTATAAAAAAAATTACAGATATATCACTTAAAGCTCAAACTTTGGTGAATTTTCTTTTCACTATTAAAATTTCATTTCTTTAAATATAAATTCCCCAACTTTGACATGTGGTTTAAATATTTAAAGTTGTAATACCCCTGAGAATTTTTTAATACCACATCCTTTCAGAATATAGATGAGTATTGCTTTCTATAGATTCTGTTTTTTTAATTATCTGTGAATTTTATGCTTTCTTGGAAAAGATAGTGGTGTAATTTCCTATTGCCTTCTCTATGGTTTTAAATTTAAAGTTGCTGTTCTCCTAGACTGGCGAATACCTAAGCCTAGAGCGTCGAGTCTACTATACTGTTTAGCCAATAGCCAGGGGAGAAGGAATGGATTCATGTTTTTCCCAAGGGTATGAAGTGAATGTAAGATACTAAGATGGAACTTGAACTTGGCGTGCCAATTTCACTTTCTGTACAGATACCTCCATATCCCTGAGAATATTATACATAGTAAAAAAAAGATGGGCTTGAGAGTAAAATGTTCATAGCTTATACAGACTGAGGTGTTCCATAGTCGTCAATGAACAAGAGGGTTAAAAATACCCACTATGATCTGATTTGATCAAACTGAGTGGAAGTTAGTCGATTCCAAGACCAAAATCCATTTTCTCTTTTTATTGGGAAAATCCATGAACACGGATAATGTCTATAACCTGACATAAGCCACATGAATTTTTATTTTTCTGGTATTTATTTTTTTTTTATTTTGTCCTGCTTTCCCATCTTTTTCTCTGTAGAGGAAGAATTTAAAGGAAGAGAGACAAAGCATGACGACGACCAAGTGACTCGACTTAGTGATGGACTTTGATGAAATGGAATGACAAGTGCAATGAATGAGGGATAAGGACAGTGGGAGACAAAACGAGAAGTGCTTCTTTTGATAGAGTGCATTTACAAAAGAAAGAAAGGTTTGGCATGACACTTGAGAAGAGTAAATCTGATGGAGGAAAATGGGGATCACTTAAGGTGGGATCAGGGATCAGCCTCAACATTTTGTTCTGGAAACAGTCCAGAAAAAGCAGTGGATGAGTAGCAATTATGAGCCCCAGATTTGAATGTCCATTAGTTTAAGCATGACCATGATGCAGATGTCCATGGAAGTAAATAGCAAATGGCTCATTGGATAAAGACATTGATCACTTAAACAACCATGATGGTAATTGGGTTTGTTCACGTTCAAGACTCCAAGCTACCAATCAAAATCTCAATTATTCTGTTGTTGAAGGACTGGTGAGTTGATCATTACCATCGTCATCTTAGATTTTCCAATGATACTTAATTTTGCCTTGATTTATATCAGTAAAAGATATCAATTGTCTTTAAATCTGTGTATATCTTAATGTGATGAATTACATGCTTTACTATATTTTTAAGCAATTAATGGGTTTTTCAATCCAATATTATTTCATTACTATAAATATTATATTTAGTGGGTACATTTGTTTCAGTAGGCCACATTGACATATTTTTAAACAATGAAATATGAGCCAGATCAATTAAAATTTTTTTTTTTTTAATCATTTCACCCCAAGCAAGGCAATAATGCCACTAGTATGCAGGGGATTACAGGGAGTTAAAAAAAATTTAGTGAGAATTGAGGAAAAAGACAATAAAGGGACAGGATTCAAGAAGACAGAAAATCATGATTGATATTCCATTTACGTTTTTTAAGATAGTAGGTGGCAAAGAAGCAAGAAATTGGAAAAGAGTTCCACAGTCATGAAGTACAAGAAAAGAAACTATTAGAATAGAACATATTGCATCTAGCTAGTCCAACAGTACAATGGTGAGACCTAGTTGCCAATCTAGTAGCTTAAAACTTTTTCAAAAAAATGTGCTTCACCACAGGATTGGAACATGTGTTCAATTTATCTGGGAGAAAAAGTAATTTTAAACTATGCATGCTTAATCACTTAGTGACAATTCCTGTCTGACATTCCCTTTAATTGGACTTTCAATTACCCAAGCAAGTTAATGTCAAATGAAATCAAATTTTTTAAAAAATCAATCAAGAACGTTTGCTCAAATGCATGTACCCACTAAATATAATGTTTATAGCAATAAGAAATACATTAGTTTGTAAAAATATTAATTAAGATTTATAAAAAACATAATTAAATCAGCATTCATTAACTCTTTCACTGTTACACTCTCAATAGTCCAGACTTTCCTTTTAGTTTGTTACCATATAACATTTTAGTCTCTGTGGTTAATAGAGAAGCATTGGTTTAAATATTTGAATAAATATTTTTTAATTTTAACACCTCCAAAATGAAACTGCTCTCTTTTAATCATTGTAAAGAACCTTTGTTTACCTTCCACTGGCATGGCTGATGCTAACCTCCTGGAGAGCAATTCACTGCACCTTCTTGGTTTCATTTTTTCCATTGACATGAAGTGGAATGATTATATTGAATCAATTGCTAAATCTGCTATTAAGGACTTCGGTTCAGTATACTGTAATAGATATTTTTTCTCACCATAATTTATCTCACACATTGTCTATCGTACACAAGTCTACCATTCACCTATACATCGAATATTGCTACCACATCTGTTCTGGTGCTTCCACTATAAATTTAGTGATCCAAAGAAGAATCTGCAATTTTATCAGTCCTGACGTGACCAGACATCTCAGCTTAAATCACTTTCTCACTGCCATAATATAGCTTCCCTGTGCCTTTCCTATAAATATTTTTATGGTAATTGTTCTGATGGGCTTTGCTCTTTGGTACCTTGACTTCATGACTTTAAGTATAGACCTAGATTGTTACATTGCTGAAACATTCAGCTGTTTCATTTTTAAGGCCTTGACTAATGCAAGCATGCGTTATTGTTCAGTACATTCTTGGTACATGGTTCTTCCATTGAGTATGCGATGTTGTTCTGTTCCCAGTGATGAAAAACAACCTTGATTCTGTGAACTGGGGACAAATAACTTTATCTTGGTCACCTCAAACCAAGGAATAGTCTGGTAGTTATCTGGCATTCATAAATGCTGCTTGAAAAACTTTAGAAGTTCATCAATGTGTGATTACTTCAGAAGATGTACTTTTCACACTCTACAGAATTGCACATGATGCTGGCAGAGTATGTTACTGACATCTTAAGGTATAACATGTTCCTGTTGCTTGAAGATCTAACCACACCTTAAGAGTAGTCCATGTCTGCTTATTTATTATTTTTACAGTCTTACTTACTGCACAGTTGGAAATTCTTCAAATTCTTCAAGTTGAAAAAAATCAATATCCTCTACCAAGTGTTCCAAGAAATAGAACTCAAGATAAATGTTTCCAAAACAGAAACTATGATCTGGAATTGGAATGAATACTGTGATGTTACCTACCCGAATCCATCATAAAAATTTAGTATATGGAATTAGTAAATGCTAAACACTTCAAACACCTCATGTATGGATCAGCCAGTGACATGCAGAGATTTGGTGATGCCTGGGGCCAACTCCTTAATTGTATGCCTCTAAGACTCAAGTAGGTGTTGCTTATCAAAACATGGATCCACATTCACACCAGCTTGTGGGACTGTAGAGCATTGTAAAACAAAGTTAATGGAAACAAAATTTCAGAAACTAAATTTTTATTTCACCCTTTGATTGGAATCCCTCCTGATATGGGTGCCTGGGGGCCATCACACCTTCTGCATGCTACTGGGATCAGTTAAAACAAATTTAGTACTGGAGCTAAGGAAACTGAATGTAGTAGAGCCTGCACTAGAGGTAGTTTCACCCAACACTGCAAACTGCTTCAAAACCCAAACATCAATGTAAAAACTCATGTCATGCTCTTAAATAGTCTCATTAGATCAAGATTTTCATAGCATGGTGTCAAACTCATTCAGAAATATCTAAACTGCCAGCTTATGATGGCTGAAAACAGCTTTGAGCAAGTGAGGCATGTAGGTCTCAGCAAAGACTATCCTTAAATGAACTTTGTGGACGTGAAGTAGTCATCACCGGCTCACATCCGAGCACCAGGATTATCATCCTTTCTCCTTATTCCCTTTCTCCTCTCTGGTGGCGGTGGTGGAAATGGCAGTGAAGGACCAGCCTACTCCTGACGGGTAGTCAAAAAGAGATTGATGAGGCCATTTGCATGAATTTGATTTTGGTGTACAACTCTGCATGACACTTGGCCAGAAGCACTTCCATCACAGTTCAAAGAATCACAAAGAATTGTACCAAATAGCAGAAACCACATCACTTGATAACTTTGAACAGCAGCAGCAAGTAAAATGGATATCACATGTAACTCAAAGAGAGAATAATGACATAATTAAGATGCTGACGTTCTACACTACTTCAGATTAGGAAAGATGCCTGCATTGATACTGAAAAGAGTACTAACAATAACCGTATTTGAGAAACTCATATTCCTGAATAATTGTTTTAAGAGAGTGATTTTACAAATTTCAACCAAAAGCACTAGCTGCTTGGTCAATGAATGCCAAATGTTTCCTTATAAGGAAATATTACTATTACAACTACCATTAAAGTTTATCTACAATCCATCTACTTGAAAAGTATCAAAATGGTGCATAAAGTTGTAGCTCTTTACCAACAGCTCTGTAACCCTTTAACTTTATGAAAAAACTGACTGCAGTATCTTTGAGGTTTGTCAAATATTCCTTAGTTTTCAGCATTATGGTTGCTACAGCATCAACAGTTAGTGGTCAACTGATACAACATATCATCCCAAGAATGTTAACTATTAATTTAGAATATTTTTGATTAACCTACAGCTTTTTAGAACTATCCGCCTTGAAATTTACATTCTCCAGCATTAGTTTACTTGTTTTATGAATATTCTTCAGTATCAGTTTACTTGTTTTATGAATGAGTATTGAATTATTTTAGCTTCATCATTTCAAAATATATCTTTAATTTTATTGTGGTAATAAAATAAGAACATCCCATCCCATCTACTCTCTCACTTGTAACCATCCATTCTAATAAATGTTTTCATCACTAAAGCTGAATTAGTGAAATAAAGCTTTATAAGCTTCTACTTATAGAGTTGTTACTATATTACATTTATATAAATATATTTACTGAAATATTTATTCATAAAACAAATCTTGTAAAGATGAAACCTATATGTAATATAGTTCTGTGGTAAATACTTACTGTATTATTTTTCTGCAAATATATGTAGGTAAATAAATTGGATTTTGTCACATTTACAAAATACTTATTTTCTAAACAATATATATATATATATATATATATATATATATATATATATATATATTGTTTAGAAAATAAGTATTTTGTAAATGCGACAAAATCAACATCATCTTTATATAATCAATAAGCAGTTGTCTTTATAGGATAAAGTCATGAAAATTTGCTATATTTTTTAAGTTTGTATATGTAGAAATATATGATATATATAGAGAGAGAGTGGCAATGTTTAACCTTCATGCCTGCAAAAAATCTTTTTTCTGTTGATACTGCTATTACTTTAAACTACCTAGACTTCCTCAACAATGTGACAAGATTATAAAAATATGTGCACCAAGTATAATGTGATATTTATTATTTACCATTTTATAAAGATGTATTATTTATCATTTTATAAAGAGATAAATTTGAAAAAAAATATTTTCATTCCAAAATTTGTAAAAACCTACATAATTTCTAATGAAATTAGAATGTCAACCATACTTTGGAATGTTTGGCAAAAGATTGGTGAATTGCCAATCAATTCAACATTTATAAAATGGTAAATAATAAAGATTTCATTGCAGTTGCTTCACATATTTTTATAATTTAGTAAATTTTTATAAATTTATAAATGAAAAAATGTTTTCATATATATTTCTTTATAAATCGGTGACTGATAAACATTTCATTGTACTAGTTGGTTTGCATTTTTAGAATGTTGCATATATAAAATTATCCTTGTAAATAAACAACTTAATAAATGAATAGAGTTTAATATATTTGTCATAAATTCTCAAAGAACAAGGAAATGTATAAATTCACTTTCATATGTTTAGGTTTTATTAAAATTCTAATTATTGCTTTTTAACACAATAAACATTGCCAAGGGAGTGAAGGCAGTACAAAATAATAGTAGCGTCAACGGAAAAAACACCCTTTTTACACACTGTTTTATTGTGGGCTTGAAGGTTAAACTTTGCCTATATATATATATATATATTATATATATATATATATATATAATGCATGTACTAAAAATACAGAACTTCAAAAAAGTCTTTCATATCTATTATAAATTCGTTTAATGTTTAAATTAATTTCCTATCTCTTTCAAATCCATTTAGTCCAAATTAAAAACTAAAAATACAGCACTTCATGAAAGTTTTTCATAAATTTATTTAATGCTCAAATTTTTAATTGATTTGAAAAGTATCTCATTGCAACCATTTTATGTGGAAATTTACTACTATTTGAATAAGTGATGTATTTGCTTTTATCATCAGAAATGTTACCAATCATTTTATTGAGTCTTTTCTAACATGATTGCAAACATATTTACCTTGATACATGCAATAGATGCACATAGATTTTTAATATTACAATATACACTTGAAGATCGAGGGCATTCGAGATTAGTTGATATATGAATACATTAAAAATTCAGAGCTACCTTGCATGTACATATAAACAAGCATACGTAGATGATGTGGGCTAAAAAGCCATGAACCTTTAGCAACACACTCAAAAAAAAAAATCCTGATGTTTGACGATTTTGTCATATTTTAGGAAGTGTGTGTGGTCAAAAACTTTTCAGCACCCCCAAACATATAGTGCCTTTTGTGAATATAGTGTACACATTTGAAGTATTTCCCAATCAAAGCATTTGCATATCCACTTACACATATAAATACTATCAATCTCTCTCTCTCTCTCTGATATACACACACACTTTTAAACAAATTTCAGTATTGAAAATCCAACAGTATGCTGAGAATGCAGAGACATTATTGTGACATTTAGAACTGTAAGAGGCATTTACAGAACAAGGAGGGCCTGTAAAAGAAAAGGGCACTTAAAACTTGAGAATACATATTCAATTAAAAAAAAAGGGGAAAAAAAACAAATGAATTTCATGTTAAAAAGTTATTGGTGAACGCAGTACACACACTATTAGCAGAAACAATTCAAGTTGAAATATGATCAGTATTGATGAAGGGTGGGGCTGAAATTTAACAAAAAGAAAGTAAAAAATAATAATTTTTTATTGCCAACATCATTTTGGAATGAAAAAGTTTACCCACTGAATCAGTCATCAAAATTACTGTTTTATTTTTTTTATAAATTTCTCTTTTTCTTAAAGCCACACTCCTTCAGAATGGAGGTGATCATGACTCTCCAGAGATTCCTTTTCTTTATTATCTGTGAATTGTCATGACTTCTTGAGAAAGATAGTGCAGTGGTTTCCTGTTGCCTTCTCCACAATTTGGAATTTTTTCTCTAAGACTGGTTGCCATCCAAGGAAAAAGCATTCAGTCTAGGCTGCTATTTAAGCATCATATGGAAGAAAAGACAAATTAATGACTTTCCCAAGGATGTTTTGGCAAAACCTATACTTCCACATTATAATATTAGACATACAAAAAATAGTTTTTTGTTTTTTTTTTTTAATGAGGGAGAAGAGATAGATTCAGGTCTCTATCAAGTGTGAAAACGAATGCAACAGACAAGGCTGGAATTTGTAATCGACTTGCCAATAACCGCTACACAATTCTTCTTTTACAAAGTAGCACCTCACTGCTACAGCATATATGATCCAATTTCTACAATTGTTGCATATAAATATTAGGTTGGTGCAAAAATAATGTCGTTTTTTGACATTCAACTTCATGTGAGAAAACAACATTATTTTTGCACCAACCTAATACATTATCATAAGCAGTACAATATCATAAGGAGAATATATTAAAGTTGCAAGCTTGAGAAAGTTCTCTAAACATAATAAAAAGGTGGAGGATTTTGCTTAAAACTCTTTGTAGACTATCAGATACAACATAAATCTATGGAAGGCTACACAATGCACAGTTCAAAATTTTGTGTAAAAAAAACAAAAATACAACAAAAATGAGAATGAGAGTCCTGAAATATCATAACATACCTCTTACTCTGTAACCTTCTTCCTCGAGTGGCTCTTGAACCTTTTACAGCAAGAACATTATTGTAAATTAAGTATTAATACATATTTTCCACAAATAATTAACATCTATTCACTTTGAGTATTGTAGATTTTACAAACATCTAAAAGCACTTATAGCCCATATATGGAAATATCATTTGGCACAAATATTCTAGTGACAGTTCCTATTACAAAGTTCAAAAGCTGTATTTAGATATCAGCCGATATTATCTAAGTCAGCTTTAAATTAAGGTATATATTCTATAAAGATAATTTATTCATAAGTTTTTGTTTAGACAAATAGATCATCCTATTCAAATCAGTCAATTTATCTACAATGCTCAAGATAGTATCAAGTCAATACATTTCCTCTCATTCTGCTGTTATTTCATTCATTTTCACTTTTCAAAGTCATGCCATTGTCTGTTATCCGGAATCAACCTCTGCCAACCACAGAAAAATGACTTCTGAATTCTAATATAAGTTAGACCTGTCTATGAAATGATTTTAACTAAAAAAAGTTTAGATTAAAAGAAATATGATGGTTTTGTTTGAGAAATGCAAAGGATGCAACAAACAATTTTCTTGGGCCTTGTATTGGGTGAATTATCAGTAAAAAAAAAAGTAATACTGCAAGAATGTAAATATTTAACCTATTCATTTACTAGATATTTCCAATCTGGCAATGTTGATGTAGCAATCTTACATTTCATGGCCCTATTACTAAATTTTGTCTGTTATGAAGAGAACTGAATTACACATACAAATATATGCTTTGTGAACTTTCACACCATTTCAAATATGTGTGTATCTTTAACTATTTCTGTATGAGAGGAAAATAAGGAAGTATTATAAAAATGAGTAGGATAGATAACTGCTGACCCAACGGGATATGGCCATAAGCCATATCCCGTTGGGTCAGCTGTTATCTATCCTACTCATCCTTATGATACTTCCTTATTTTCCTCTTCCATACAATCTCATTCAGTAACCCTCCATCTTGAGTGGCCCTTGAACCTTGTATTGGGTGAGCTATCAATAAAAAACATAATATCCCATGAAAAATGAGATCATATTTCTTGAGAGTTTACTATTAGAAACAAGCAGGAAAACAGACAAAATATGAGATTCATTCATAATACTAGATTTATCTACTTTTGCTTACTGTACAATTATTATATCATTAACCATCTTTATTAAGTATTTTCTGGCAGAACCTCCTTCAACATAAGCATACAGGAATTTCCTCCATTTTAGTTAAGGTTAAAATTAATGATTTATTTAGCAACATCATTTATTACAATATATTTACCATAAAACATTACATTTTAATAGATAAGTATGCAGAATTTTCTGAAAAATGACTAATTTTTTTTTTACTTTATTACTTTTGAAAAATAAGCAGACAATTAATTTTATCAATGTAATCTATGTAATAAGAGCAAATAATAAAAAAACTGGTCACCATCTTTTAAAAATATTCAAGCAATAAATTGTATGAAAAATTGGATATTGAAGGAAAGGAAAGTTTGGGAAGAATTTTGACTGGTGAAATCAATGAACAAAACGAGTTGCTTTGCAAAGGCCTTTTTAAGGATGCAAACTACAGGGCTGAATGTAACGGCTTTGATTTAAGTGTAGTTGCTTGCTATTCCTTGAATAGAAAGAATATTCAACATGGCTGTTGTTGACAGGTTTGGCATCAGCCCAAAATCTGTAGATGATGTTAAAAGAAACAAGTTAACTTCCTGGAGATTCTTTAAACCTATACTTTTTCTACTCCATTTATTATACATTTTAAATAATTCTATCTTTGAAGTTCATCATTTCGAAATTGTAGATGTGAGTAGTAGAAAGTAGATCTTGGCACTGAAAGTGGAATTGGCAAGTTGAGTTCAAATTCAAAGTAAGTCTGTTGCATTCACTTTCACACAAGTGATTTTGGGAAAGGAATGAGTATATCTCTTCTTGCAGCTATGTGATGAATAGCACAGCAGACTGAATTCTCTAGCCTTGGGTAACAACCAGTCTAACTGAAGGAAAACTCTGAATTCAAAACCAGCCTGAACAGGAATGGACTCTGTAAGGCTATCTTACCCTAGACACACTACTTCTTCTATGCATGTTATGTACCTACAACCCTAATGGATTATGGATGATAAGTGGATGTGCAGGGGGTGTAATGGTTAGTAGCTCAGAGTCAGAAATCAGAGAGCTGAATTCAAATTCAAGTTGAGTTTCTTACATTCACTTATGTGCAAATAACCTTGGGCAATACATGAAACCTTCTTTTCTCCTCCTAGCTGTGAACTAAATAGTAGGATGTATCTATAAAAATCATTGTTATCTTTTAAAAATTGTTAATGCAATATTCACTAGCAAAAAAAAAGGATTATTCTTACAATCTAAATATGTTTCAGCTTTAAAATAGCCCACAAATTATGAGTCAGTGTTGTTATTTTTAAATATCCAAATTTTTACCCTATCTGCATTGTTTTGTACCCTTTTCTTCTCCCTTTATTGTTGAGAATCATGATATAACATTAAGAGAAATTTTCAAGTTTTCCATTAGTTGTATCAAAAGATGTCCCCAAAGTTTCATCTCAGACTTCAGCCAAATCTGTCTGCTAAAAAAAAAACAAAAACAAAGAAAATCAAAAGCAGATGATCTCCAAACCCAGAAGAGAATTGTACTAAATAAAATTTTCAGTCTTGGAAGTTTGTATTTTTTCATCAATTCATTATTTTTTTACTTCTCATTTTTTAGCTTGAATTCATTAAAACCTTACAAAATTCAGAATTTGTTCTTATCATAAAAAATTTGAAAAAATATGCATAAAATGTTCAGACATTTTTAAAAAATTCTTGAATGAAGTAATTTTACTATTATCATATTATAATTCTGCATGTTCCTTAGTTAGCTAGCATGCCCGGCCAGTACTTCATAAATAATGAACTATTCCATTTTGTTTGCAAAGAAAGATGGAAAAGACCTATCAGAGATACTGTTTGGTTTCAGTGAGAATAAGAAAGAAAGAAATAGGAAATAAAGGAGGTGATAACATGTGTCTGCTTTAGTGAAATGGAAAAGCTAGTATGTCTCAAATCTTTTCATTTTTACCCTCTTACTTCTTTTTAATTACAAACTAAATTTGTAAGATTATTTTAACTAAATAAAGCAATAAAGAAAAGAACAAAAAAAAGGATTGGTAAAGAAGTGAATAAAAAGGATAGATTAAAGAAAAATCATATTATAACTCTGGCTGTTCCTTAGTAAATATATTCTTCACACCCTGCCAATACCTCATAAATATTGGACTATTCCAAAGACAGAAAAGATATATCAGAAATGCTGTTTGAGAGATGGAGGAAGCAATCAAGCTCCTATATTTTTAATGTCTGCTTCAGTGAAATGGAAAAAACTTGTCAATTTCAAATCTTTTCATTTGTACCCTCTTACTTTTTTAAATATTGTATGCATAATCAAAATTATAATAGCAATAACTTATTTGATATTTTACACCATGTAAATTTAGTCTAAAATAAAGTGGAATGTGTTTTTAGTCATTATTTAAATTCTGAGAATTTTTTCAGAAGTACACATTTCCATGAAAATATAACCATAAACACTCGCACATATATCTGAAGGTATGTGAATAAATAGGCAGTCATGATGAAAAAATGTATATATTTTACATAACAAATACTTTTTTCAGTATAATACCCTTCCTAGACAATGCAATTTATTCAGTGGCAAATATTAATCCTGCAAGTCAAACAATGTACAGTGAAAATTTCACATTATAATTCAGCTAATAACTATGTGTCAAGTTAATGAAGTATTAATCCAACTTTGTTTTTAGATGAATTTTTTAATGTATATTTTCTTAAAGCAATAACAAAATCATGATAATAAAAGATATTTTAAATATTTGTTAACAAATTTATGAATATGGCTTTAAATCTTTTATCTTTGCATTTATATGCATACATACACTTTCATATATATATATATATATATATATATATATATATATATATATATTGGTGTTGTGAGACCAATACTTCCCTACATCATGGACTCTCCCAGTACTATATTATTATGTGAATGGTAGTATCAGGAGAGGAGTAGCACCAGTAATGCGCAGCCGTGTACGATACCAATATCGGACACCACTGGATAGTAAGCTCTGCTTACACTATACTTTGTAACTTTTCTGTTTAATATATCTTTCTTACCTCTAACACATGTTCCGTGTTTTACTTCCGTGGCCCCTACTTCGGGTCCACATCAGTGGCGACAGAGGATTCGAGACACGCACCCACACCGAAACACCAAAGCCCCAGTCCCACATCAGTGGCGACAGAGGACTCGTTTAACCCCACTGGTTCCCACATCAGTGTTGAACTAGAATTTGAGCTGGCATTACTACATCAGCGAACGAAACGCAATAAACGAGCAACCAAGTATCGAGAACGACTGCTTACAAAAAACCCAGCTTGTACACAAAACAAACTTACAAACTCAAGAGCTCAAAGTTCTACGGTTGACTCAAGTTCGAAAAAACTATTCACCAAGTCGCGCATTTAGCAAAGTGTTAAAAAAAAATTTATGAAATTGATTTGAATTCCTACAAATCCCGTGCATAAAATTACCCTCCCCTCTAATTGTTTGAGGTTAGTTTTTTTTTCTAAAAAAACCCAAAGCAATTCTCCCAAAAGAAGGGAAAAAAATCCAGTGTATTTTTACTGTCTGAGTGATAATTTTCTCCCCACACTTCTAAAAAAAATATATAATCAGTGTGGAGAAAATTTAAATGGTTACATTGAAATTAACGGAACAACGGTATCTCGAAAGATCTAAACCAGTAAGTAGTTCTTATTAATTTTATTAATTGACCACTAGATTTGGTACACGGGTTTCAAAGCAACATTAATTGCTGTTAGTTATTTAGTTATTTATTTCTGTTTTGTGTGTTCTTTTATTACTTTTCTACATATTATCTAAATATGGAAGAATTCCAAAAAATAATTGTCCAAATGTTAAAGGTCCAGATGGACCACCAACAAAAATCAGATGAAAGACAGCAGAAATTGGAAGAAAGATTCCTCAAATTACAGTCGGACCAACAAACAGAACAGAAACTTCAACAACAAAAATCAGACAGCAACAATTGCTTATGGAGTTACATAAACAACAAATAGAATTCCAACAATTTACACTTCAGAAAACAGAACTACAGCAAAAACAACTTGAAGAATTACTTGTAAATTCATGTAATGGCTCTAAAAACTCTGAAAAAGATACGACATTTTCCCAGAGTACAATCTACAACTTGATTGAAACATTCGAATACGTACCAGAGGAAGACAAAACATTCGAGGCATTTTACAGGCGTTATGAAGATATTTTCAATGTAGCCTGTGAACAATGGCCTAGTGAAAAAAAAGGTACGTCTGTTATTAAGGAAACTGGGAGCTATCGAACATGTTAGGTTCATAGACTATATATTACCCAGGAAAATTACGGACCTGAATTTCTCGGAGACTATTAAGCTCCTAACGGAACTATTCGGGCCTAACATAACCTTGTTCCACAAACGTTGGAAATGCCCGAACACAGTCAAGGACAACCAGCAAGATTTTCTAACGTTTGCAGCATCGGTAAACAAGCTCTGTAATGATTTCAAACTAGCCAAGCTGACTTCCGATGATTTTAAGTGCTTAATATTCGCACAAGGTCTAGTATCAGTAGAAGACGCTGAGTTCAGACGTCGGGTACTTACCAAACTCGAAAACGAATAGGGATTGACTCTCCAAAAATTAGCAGAGGATTGTCAAAGAGTAATTTCTGTCAAGTGTGACGAAAAAACGATCGAGGAATCAGGTGTGGCTCAGATTAGAAAAATCAGAAGCAACCCAACCTCTTATGCCCCGCAAAAAGACAAAAGGAAAATCGCATATTCTAAATCCCGCAATAAACAAAATACGAATCGGCTAAAGAAACCTCCCGGATCATGTTACCATTGTGGAAAATGGCATTGGATGAAATTCTGTCCATTCAAGATGAAAACATATTGCAAAAATTGCGATAAAAATGGTCATAACTTAATTCAGTGCTGGTACGCCAACAAGACGAGGAAACACAAAAGTAAAATTAGACAAGCCCAATCAGACAACATAGTCGATAGGAATTTAAGAAAATACGTGACTGTTGATATTTTCAATAACTCTATAAAATTCCAGCTTGATTCAGGTTCTGACCTCTCGATTACCAACTGACGTACTTGGCGAAAGTTAAACAAGCCGACCCTATTAAAGACGGATAAAACATCAAAATCCGTAACTGGCGAGAATATTAACATCTTAGGCCAGGTGATCCTTACAGTAACACTAAATGGAGTTACCAAAAAGCTGAAAGCCTACGTACTAAAAAATACAGATAACCTATTCAACAGATTGGATAGAAAAATTCAATCTATGGGTTGCCCAATGAGCACTTTTTGCCGAAAAATATAAAGTACAACATCCAATTCGGAAAATCTCAAAAAGGAACCCAAACAACAATTTCCCCAGGTTTTTTTCTGGCGGCCTTGGGAAATGTTCTAAATTTAAAGCTAACTTCAGGGTGAAGGACGGTGCAAGACCAGTTTTCAAAAAGAAACGGAATGTCCCTTTTGCTGCTCTAGAGCAGATCAACAAAGAATTAGATAGACTCAAACAGGCGGGTATTCTATCAAAAACAGATTTTAGCGAACGGGCAGCACCTACGGTCTATGTAAAAAAAAAGTCCAACCAAATACGAGTATGCGCAGATTTTTCCACAGGGCTAAAGGATGCTTTGCAGGATCATCATTATCCCCTCCCAAGCCCTGAAGAAATTTTCAACAAATTGAATGGCGGAAAAGTCTTTTCCAAAATAGACCTTTCAGACGCATAGCTTCAGATAGAGGTGGATGAAGAGAGTTCTAAATTGCTTTGCATAAACACCCATAAAGGTCTGTACAAATATAACAGACTGGCTTTTGGAGTCAAGGTTGCGCCTGCAATTTGTCAGCAGGTCATGGACGCCATGCTGGGCGACCTTGACTACGCAACAGCCTATTTGGATGATATACTGGTGACCAGTAAAACGTCGGCAGAGCACCAAAACCATATAATAAACGTATTCAAGAAGTTACAAGAATACGAGCTTAAGGTTAAGGAAGCAAAGTGTGATTTTTTCTTACCAGAGATCAAATACCTAGGTCACATTATAAATAGAGACGGTCATCGGCTAGATCCAGAAAGAGCCAATGCAATCAGAAACATGCCGGCCCCAGTTAACGTTCAATCGTTACAAAACTTCCTCGGCCTTGCTAACTTCTACCAAGGTTTCATTAAGAACATGCCGAATTTGAGAAGACCTCTCAACGAACTTTTAAAAAAGGATAAAGCATGGATATGGACCCCTGAATGCCAAGACGCATTCGAGAAGATCAAGAAAACACTTATTCGGATCTTTGTCTCACCCACTACGACCCTAATCTCGACATCATAGTCACAAGTGATGCAAGCCCATACGGCATCGGTGCTTGCATTCTCCACAAACTGCCAGATGGTTCGCGAAAAGCCATAGCACACGCATCTTGATCCTTACTACCATCAGAGAAACATTATTCCCAAATAGAGAAAGAAGCTCTAGGGATAATATTCGCCGTCACTAAATTCCATAGATACCTACATGGAAGACGGTTCATACTGCAAACGGACCATAAACCTCTAATAACAATTTTTAGTTCCAAGAAAGGCCTACCAGTCTATACGGCGAATAGATTACTTCGTTGGGGAACGATTCTTTTGAATTATAATTTTAAGATCGAGTTCCTAAAATCTAAAAGTATTTGTCATGCGGACAGTTTATCGCGACTCATTCCTAAAAATACGGAAGTTTTTGAAGACTCCATCATTGCTCCACTAAGAACGAATTATGAAATCAAAAATATGATTGCGAATACAATTAGAGAACTCCCAGTTACTTTGGCCGACATAAAAAGGGAGTCTCAAGAGGATGAATTCATCCAAAGTATCAAGTGGACCACATTACGACGCCTCAGTATCACCCCAGGTCGAACGGTCAGGCCGAGAGGTTCGTGGACACTCTAAAAAGAGCTTTAAAAACGGCACTAGGCACACCGACGGATAAAGCATTACAACAGTTTCTGCAGGTGTATAGGATAACCGCTAATCCTAACACGCCTATGGGACGCTCGCCTGCAGAAACAATGTTCGCAAGAAAAATCAAGTCCGTCTTTGATAAACTCATTCCACGGCAAGCGAAGTTCAAGAAAACCGTCTCGCTCCCTAAGAAATATTTTAAGCCTGGCGACAAAGTCCTTTTTAAGGCTTACAAAAACAACATAACATTCTGGGAAGTGGGCAACATCAAACAGAGAATTGGCGAACTGGTCTATATTATCCAGGGACCGAAAAATACCCACAAACGCCATATGAACCAGCTCAGGAAATACTGTTTAAAGGAATCTGAGGAATCACCACAAAATATCTGCGAAGAGTTGATCGACGTAATATTCGAACATTTCGATCTTGACACGCCCCCAAGTCTCTCCGGAAATACGACGCTCGGGGAGAAAGAGAAAATTTACTCAACCACTCGACGTGAATCCCAAGAGGAAGAGGTATTAACAGTTTTACTTTTTTTTTTCCTTCAAGAAAAAAAAAAGAGTGAAAATAAAAGAGGAAAACTCTTGGAAGGGAGGGTGTTGTGAGACCAATACTTCCCTACATCATGGACTCTCCCAGTACTATATTATTATGTGAATGTATCATGTGAGTAGTAGCACCAGTAATGTGCAGCCGCGTACGATACCAATATCGGACACCACTGGATAGTTATCTCTGCTTACAATATTACTTTGTAACTTTTCTGTTTAATATATCTTTCTTACCTCTAACCCGTGTTCCGTGTTTTACTTCCGTGGCCACTACTTCGGGTCCACATCAATTGGGCTGGAAAGAAACTTCATAGTGTTTTCTAATAGGTGTTTTTATCGCATATATACATTTCAACTTGTCTTTCTGTATGATTTGTGTGGATTGTGACTTTTAAATGCTTTATATTAAAAGTGAAAATGGAGAAAAATGAGATGCATTTTCATCATTTGAAGCAATTTTATTCCAGAAAAAAAATGGTTTGCAAACAGCAAAAGTAGTATGTGTCACTTATAGAGATGGTGCAATAACTGAGTACTGTTTAGGAGTGGTTTACTAAGTTCAGAAATGGAAGTTTTCATCTGGAACATAACAGCAGGCCTGCAATCATTAATGTGACAAAATGCACATTAAAAGTAATCTCGGCCACATGACACAGGACACTGCAAAGATGCTCCACATAACTCATATGAGCATTATAAGGCATTTGAAAACAGTTGCATATGTGAATCACTACAATGTTTGGGTGTCTCACAATTTAATGAAAAAATGAAGGAACCACATTTTCATTGGTGATTCTCTGTTCAAGCACAACAGACACAACCCATATTTAAATAATTCATCACAGTTGATGAAAAATGGATTTTTTACAACAATGTGGAATGGAAAAAGTCCTGTAGAAAATGAAAAAAGCCAGTCTGCATCTGAAAAAGCTGGTACTGTGTGTTTGATGGGATGGGAAGAACACCTGCAAAGTCAGACACTAAATTCAGATTCAATTTTTTTACAGTTGAACCAATTAAAGGCAGCATTTGATGAAAAGTGGCCAAAATTGGCCAATCAGAAGGGTAAACTCTTCCATGAGGACAATACTAGTTTGCACATTGCAGACCTGGCAGAAATTGGTAGAGATAGGCTGAGATGTCTTACTATACTCATCTGACTTTGCATATTTCAATTACAATTTATTTCAATCCTTACCAATTTCTCTTAATGGAAAGAACTTCAATTCTCTAGAAGCCTATAAAAAACACTTAGACCATTTCATCATCCAGGAAGATGCCAATTTCTAGGAGGATAAAATTATAAATCTGCCTCAAAGATGGTTAAAGCTAGTGGGACAAAATGGTATATATGTGGATGAATAAAAATATATATATATTTTTAAATCTATTTAAAAACAGTAAAACTTTTGTTGTAACCCAATACACATGTGTATTTGTGAAGTAGTATTATGTGTTTGCATGTGACATGTATTATGTGTTTGAATGTGACATGTATTATGTGTTTGTACTCCATGTATGTGTGTGCATGTAAGATATGAATTATTAATATAGGAGCCTGTGGATCTTGGTGAATACCATTCTTTTTCAAACCTTGTGGACTAGCACTACAGAATTTCAAACAAAGAACTATACCAAATAACAGAAACCACATCACTTAAGGACCACAAACAATGGAAATAACTAAAATAGATAGGACACATATAACTCAATGAGAAAATAATGACATAATCAAGATATTGATATTCCATACTACTTCAAGCAAAGGGTTAGGAAGGAAACTGCCATCTATAATGCAAAGAGGGATAACAGTGAACTTGAGAAATCTATTTTCCTGAAAAACTATTTTAATAGAAATATTTTATGAATTTCAACTGAAATTAATACCAGATGCTTGGTCAATGAATGGCAAATGTTTCCTTATAAGAAAATGGATAATATTACCATTATCATATTCATATGTATTTAGTCATTTCACATTGAAACATTGGTTCCTGTATGATCACCAAAGTTAAGCAACATCAAGCCTGGTCAGTCAGGTGACTGCTTGGAAATGCCAGGTGCTGTAAGTTTGGATGTGTGGGTGGTATAATGGATAATGGCTCAGAATTGTTAATCAGAGAGCCAAGTTACAATTCTTATATAGTTATATTCATTTATGCCCAAATACCCTTAGGAAAGGTATGAATCCATCTATTCACACCCCAGCTATGGGTTAATTAGTAAGACTTGTATCACTAAATCATTATTATCTCCCTGCAAAAATTCTACAATCTAAAACTATTTTCTGGCTTTAAATAACCTGCAATGGGTTGATTAGCCAAAGGAAACAATCAATCAATATGTATTTAAAGAATGTATCATTGCAGCTCATTATTGTATGAAAATGATAAACAGCTCATTGAAAGCCGAACAAGGATACAAGTGCTAACAAATGGAAATTTGCTAAAATTTAAAATATTTTATTGCTGTTATCAATATTTTGCTTATTTCAAAACATGAAAGTTTTCATAATAATTAAAGCACACCCAATAACCATCTGTTTTCTTAATTCTCTTTGGACCATAAGTATGGATAAGAATATATACTTCAGTCATTTCCACAGTTTCATTAGTTGTAACAAAAAATACAAAGTATTTTTAACACAAAAGGGAACAAGACTTGATAAAACATTTCCTCCATAGATTTTGAAATGTACAAAAAATATAAATATTCATATTCACTTATGAGCAGGATATCTGCCATAGACTTTGCAGAAGATTTTTGTTCAGAATTTTCTCTAAGTTTTAAAAAAGAAACACTTCATCATAAAGGCAGTGAAAATTTGAGAATAAAGCTGTCACCATAATATTTAGTAAAAGAGAAAAATATAAGAAAAAGAAGAGAAAGCAATCAAGTTTTCAAATCTTTTTATTAATAACTTATTGACAGATTTCCTTCTCATATTCCCAAGTTGAGGCCTAAATAATATTTCTAAATATCCTAGTTTGCACAAAATTGGAGAAAATTTTTCAAATGAGAACTAACATTTTGCAAATAACATACTTGTTGCAACTTTCTTTTTTTTCAAGCTTGCGATGTTCTCCAGTTACTTTTCTCCTGTTGTAAAAATATCCATTAGGAAGAAATAGAAAAAAGAAGATAAGAAAAATTTTTACAGCTTGTAAGTTATTTTCTATCATGAATTATGCATGTTAACTCTATAAACATGTATGCACATATGTGAGTAGGTTGGAAAAAGTCTTTATGAATGTGCTATTAGAAAATTATTATACATATGAAAAAATAAAAGTATATATATATATATATATATATGACTGTATGTACATACATGCATATCTATATTTTCTTGTATGTATACATATTAATATTCATTCAGACACATATGTATGCACATTTCATATATATATATATATATATATATATATATATATATATATATATATATTAAAAGTATGAGAAACTGATAATTCATGCACAAACGTCTACCCATATATAGTTATTTATAAAGTGTAGCTGAGATTTGGCACTAAGGCAAAAGTATGGACCACCTACTGAGGATTGAACTCACTACTCAGTTGTAATTGATCAAGTGAAACAAGCTTGCTAACCATTACAACACCTTGAAGTGCATCCATGTTTGCATGTGTGATGTGCAGTTGGTGCAATAGACTGCAAAATTAGCTTGAGTTCTAATTCCAGTTGAGTTTGTTACATTCACTTATGTACAAATACCCTTGGAAAAGGTATGAATCCATCACTTTATCTCCCCCTGGCTATGGGTTAAATAGTAGGACAGACTGCTCTTTAGCCTTGGTTGAAAACCAGCTTAGCTGAAGAACAATTCTGAATTCAAAACCTCAGGAGGGTTGTTTGGAGACCTTGTAGTGCACTATGTGTACCAGTTCTCTGTATTCAGTTTTCCCAAAATGTATTTTTGGTTCTTCACAACCCTTCACCACTATAATCAAGTCACATGTGGGTAGTCTGTCTGCTCAGTTCTAAGAACTGAGCTGTTAGACTCTCATTATTATATATATATATATATATATATATATATATATATATATATATATATATAATAAAAATTTGATATATTTATAGGTGACAAAAACTCAATATTAGAGATAGAGCATTTATAGATATAGACAGTGTGAACATAGAAATCAACACTGTCACACACACACACATATATATATATATATATATATATATATATATTGATGAATAGTTAAATCTTTTATCTGTTGTTAGAAAGCAGATCTTCATTTATTATATTCTTAATCACAAAACTAGCTGCATAATGTTTTTGCCACAAGGGGAAAAGAGAAAACCCACAAATAGACAATGTTAATATAAATATTTTAACAACAAATTCTTAGGATATTTCATGCTTATTAAGTAAAGAGACAACCAATAAAAATATTTTATGCTTATTAAGTGTTTGAATGCTGAAAAGGAGTCCACAATATTGTCAATTAATATAAATTTTCAATGCTGAATATCTGGTTTCATGTTTAGTATAATTATCAAACATTGACAAACATATATAACCCATTATGCACATACATAAATGTGTATATGTATTGTAGATTTTAAATATCAAAACCAGATATCTATTTCATTTCATGAATTGAAATATATTTCTTTATAATTGAAAAGCACTTCAAGTAACAAACACCTTCATTAGAAAATCAAATTTTGTTTGCTGTTAATTTCTTTGCTGTCATGTAATCATCAAATTTCTTCAATTTTGAATTTAGAGAGATGTTTGTGAATTATGCTGACTTTGACACAAGACTAGAGTCACTTGCTAAAAATTATGAGATTGCTTTCAAAATATAACTTCATGGTAGCTATTCTGATTCCTCTCATAAGGAACAAATTCATTATCAATAGACTTCGAGATAAGCACACTAATCATACCATGAAGTAGATGATCTGAATTTAAGAAATAAGAAACATAGGCAGGAAAACAATACTATGGATACCTTTACAAATTTATTTGTGTATTCATGAATATTTATCTTGATTTTTTTTATTTTATATATTGGGAATGTCTTTACATTATTTAGACTCAGAGTGTTGTTCCCATCTTTGCTGTTATTATCACAATGCCTGGCCTTCATCAAGGGCTGATGAAGAGTATAGAGTGCAATGGTTGAAACATTGTGATAATAGCAGCAAAAAAGATTAAATAATCTGAATGTAAATAATGATAACTAGTTGTCCCAGAAATTCAGTGAGAATTTTGAAATTTTGTATTACAGATCCTCAGAAATTAAGTCCTTCATACGTATATGTGTATCGGTATGTGCTGCATATGATTTCTTTATAATCATCATCATTAGTTCCATGACCAGATGTGGTTTTAGGGCTACTATGCAGCTAAATACCTGATCAGTTCCTTCTATATATCTGTCGCATCTTAAAGTGGCACCTTTGTAGTATGGCATATTGAAAGATTGTTGACTTATATGACATGTCCATACCATTTCAATTTTCTCTCTGTAACGGTTGATACAAGGTCTTCCAGTGTACTGTGTCATTTGTGATGTGGTCTACATAAGAGAGATGCCTAGAATGGTTCTGTAGCATCTCCTTCCTTATGCTTGGATTCTTGGCTTTAATTCTGCTGTTAATGTTCAAGATTTGCAGGCATACATTTTTTATAAGCAGCTCATTTATAAGCAGCTGTACTCAAATTTGACTAAATCTTAAACAACTCCACTACTGACATTAAGCAACTCAAAGAAAAGCAACAAAAAAGAACAAAAAGAATTATTAAGTATGTTATTTTATACTGTAGTCAAGAAATCTATCAATTCTACTAGTTTAGTTACATAAATGTATTTCTTTTCTATTTATCAAACCTAAGCATGAAAAATTTAACCAACAGTTTGTTTAAGCAACTTGTGTACTAAATCTTAAATCGTAAGTGGCTTAGGAAAAAAAATCAAGTATTTAGTTTCATTAGGGTAGATTCTTTTTCTTTTATGTGTCATGTCCCATCAGGATATGGATGATCATAGGTCTCCACAACTTCTTATCCATTGTAACTTAGTAAACTTTGTCTTTTTGTTATTAGGTTGGTGCAAAAATAATGTCGTTTTCTCACATGAAGTTGAACGTCAAAAAACGACATTATTTTTGCACCAACCTAATATCTCCCCTAAACTCTGACATCCATTTCCTCAAGCTTGCTAGGTAGGTTATGTATTGTTTTCCTCAGTTCTTGCCTTGAATATGTCCCGTGTCAAATTTTTCAAGCCCTCTTTACTCATTATGTACCTTAGAAATTTCAACAATCTCTTTCTGATTCTAAATATAATTGTCAGTCCATGGTATAAGATAGATGTCATAGACAAAAAATCATGACAAAATATGAAAGTAAGCAGAACACATAGCAAGAAATAAAAATGGAGTAAAAGGTTTTATATTTATATATATATATATATATATAAAACTATATATTGTATATATATATATATATAAAACTATATATATATATATATAAAACTATATATATATATATATATAAAACTATATATATATATATATAAAACTATATATATATATATATATAAAACTATATATATATATATATATAAAACTATATATATATATATATATATATATATATATATATATAAAACTATATATATATAAAACTATATATATATAAAACTATATATATATATATATAAAACTATATATATATATATATATATATATATATATAATACCAGTTTGTAATTGGTAGGGATAATTCCAAGGTAGACATTAATCCAATGAGAGCTCAATGTAAGTTACAGTGCAATATAATGATAAATCAAGAAAATACCTGAAAAATCCATATCAGTTATAATTTATTTAATAAATATTGTTATATTCATTTTTTCAGAGTGAAAGTTTTTAAGAAATCGAATCAATCCATCCAGACAGATATACCAGGATAAAAAAGAGAAAAGAAAAAAAGAGAGACAAAAGAAAAGGGGAAAGGGAAAAAAGCAAAAATATTAATTATAAAAAGGGGAAAAGGAAAAAAAAATTACAAATATAAATTTAAAAAAAAATTAAGTTGAAGAAAGAGAGAGGGAGGGAGAGAGAGAAAGCATGAAAGAAAAGAAAGGGAAGAAGGAAGAAATAAATGATGAGCCAATAACAAAAATAAATAAATAGAATAACCTAGAAAAACTTTTTCCTTAAAAAGGATGAACAAATTAATATACCAGGTAAGAGAAGGAAGAGGTGTCCTTTTAGACAGCAATCATCATCACATAATACAATCATCATAATTTTAAACTAATAATAATAATAATAATATCCAACATAAATAAAATAAAAATTTGTTCCTGATTATACCACACTGTGACATATATAAGAATGGTAAGAGCCTGAATGCAAATTTATTGTGGCTGAACTGGCGATCAAAGCACCTTCCAGACATTTTCATCTCATCAGAATATTTTCTCTTTTAATCAAAGTAGCATTCCCTATGTCAAAACTGTGGTCTGTTTTGTTATGGGGAACCACCAATGTGTTTTGTTTGTTATTATTTAAAATGTCCCTTTTGTGTTCATATGCTCTCTTGTTTAAACTTCTTGAGGTTTCTCTAATGTATTAATCCTGGCAATTCCTGCATTTGATAGTGTAAATTCCTACTTCAAGTTTTGGCTGGTTATTTCATTTTTTATTGATTAAGTCTTTGATTGTTTTAGATGTAGTTGTGAAAAATTCTATGTTGAGTTTAGATAAATTCTTTTCAGTTGTAGTTGTGATAGAGTTAGTAGGTAGAATAATATATTTTTTGATTCATTAGGTTTGTCAGGAAGGATAGCTCTTCTATTATGGTATATTTTATGTGCCTTTTGTTTTGCATTGAATATGAAATAGGTATTGAAGGTTCTTGAATGTATTTTCAATATATTTCTACTCTTCTTGTAAATAGTGAGGGCTGCAAATTTGAAGTGCTCTTAAATAGAATCCAATGATCATTATATATAAATATAATTTTTTTGGTTATTTATCCACTATTGACTAACAGTAATTTCACACAGTGTGATTTTTAAAATGGGCATTTGTTCTCCAAAATACTCCATAAATGCAATAGCAAAAAAAGACTAAATATTATTGAAACCATTTACATCTGATAAAAACAGACATCAATAAAAATAATTATAGTCCAATCCCACATTCTCTAAGGCATTTAAACAAAAACAAAAATAAATAAATAAAAACCACATCATTGCACATGACTGATAAACATTACCATAGCATGTAACTGAAAAAACTTCTTGCATTTGGATTATCTGATTCAATTTAAAAAATATAACATTTTAAAACGTATCACAGAAAAACACTTGATTTTCTTCACCTTACTTTACTCCTGAAACTGACTCATCTGAGTTGAAAGCTCAGTGATCATTGATTTTCTATATTTTTGCATCTGCATCAGCCATGTTTCTGGAAAATTATTTAACGTTTAGAAAAGATGATTGTCAAATTTAATTGATATAGAATGTCTATACTTTTGAATAAAACTTGTCTAAAAAAAATACAATTGCATATATGTGTGTGTGTGTGTGTGCATGTTTAAAATAGGATACAGAATCCCAACAGAGTTTTTAAGAAATTTGAAAAATAGAAGAAACATTTCATTGAAACTAAATCTGATTATGTGTTTTGCCTTTCTAGGCTTCATCAGATCCAAAAACAAAAGAAAGAAATGTGTATTTGTGTATATTATTTAAGCATACACACAAATACACACATATTTCTTTCTTTCATTTTTTGACCTGATGAAGCAAAGAAAGGCAAAATGTATAATCAAATCTAGTTTAATTTAAATGTTTTTCCATTTGTCAAATATATATAAGGTATATTTAGGCAGCAGGTATTCATCCAAACAATTTTATTAAAATGTGCTGAGAAGGTCTGTCTGTTTAATTTTCTATTGAATTTTAAGAATTTTTGAATAAGGTGTTAACTTAACAGTTTATCCATAACTTTGAGCACAATACTTAACACTGTTAAGTATTGTGCTCAAAGTTATGGGTAAACTGTCTGAAGTTCATATTTTTTGATTGTTTAGTTCAAGTACTTTTGACCATTACAGTCATTATCAAGATCCAATGTGATGTCTGTGTGATAGTTAGAATTCCTTTGTCTGCATCTTAGTATTCATTGGAAAGCTGGAGGATATATATATATATATATATATATATATATATATATATATATATATATATATACTCACCCACCATTTTTGACATACGAGGATCAAGCAGCTCAGTTCTTAGAACCAACATCCAGACTATCTACACATGTCATTTGATTATAGTGGCGAAGGCTTGTACAGAACCATCCACACTTTTTGGAAGAGCAGAATACAGAGAACTAATCTACAGTATGTCACAATGTCCCAAATGACCATCAGCAAGTTTTGAATTCAGAGTTGTCCTTCTCCTAGACTGTTCACTACCCAGTGCTATAGGTCCCAGTCTGTCCTGCTGTTTCCCCATAACAGGGGGACAAGAGATGGATTCATACCTTTCAAAAGGGTATTAGCATTTAAGTGAATGTAATGAACTTGACTGGAATTTGAACTCAGCTCTCCGATTCCTCAATCTGAGCCACTATCCACTATCTCTCTTTTACTCTCTCTCTCTCTCTCTCTATATATATATATATACAACAAATATTTTTAATCATCTTGAATATACATGGTGTTACTTAAAGATTTTGGAAATTTAAACAGCACATGCAAACCAAATAACTGTTGCTACTCATCTTTGTATATAGTATCTTTATGAACCAATGCACATATGTCCAATGTATACATGACCACTCTGGGGAAGACTGTGAAGCTTAGGTTTTAGGCTAAGTAATTTTATTTGCATGGTCAAGCTTCAAACAGCACTTCATATATCTATATATAGGGCCATATTATCCTTCAGGTACTATAGGCTGCAGCCTAGCAGCCATCAAGATTTTATAAAGCAATGATTTTAATTTTCTAGATGCTATAACTTCTAAATAGTTTCATAAAATAAAATTATATCAGTATGACAAACTCATACTTATTTGACTTTGCTGGAAGCAAAGCAAGGAAAAGAATGTTTTAGTTTGTGTCAATCAGTTTCAAGTAGATAACATGTTTGATTTTAGTTCAAATTGTTTAAATCTTATATAGCAGTGGTTTTAATTTGCTAGATAATATAATTCCTAAATAGTTTCATAAACTGAAATGATATCAATATGACAAACTCAAATTTATTTTGATTGTTTTATTGTTATAATGCTAGTTATAAAAAAAACTGTTGTATTGCTATGGTTGTGTTGAAATATGTACTAATATGTACTAATTTGGTTTGCAACAAATACTAAAATAATGGTATTTCTTAAAGAATATTTTTTATTCACAAAAAAGATGGCTGTTCTAGTTTAATTAAGAATTTGCAATAAGTTTACTTCAGACTATGTAAATGTCACTAAAATATATCACAAGTAAAAAACATTCAAGACATATGCAGGTGAGTTAGAGGCTGGCTACATCTGAAGGGTGCTCCATAATTTCATTAGCCTAGGGACATCACAAGGTCATAATCTGGACTTGTATATATAACTAAATGAATATATGTGTGTGTTTGTGTATATCTTTACATGTGTAGCATATTTATATAGATATATGTATGCTTGTGTGTATAGGTTGTTTATGTGTGCAAATATCTGAATAAATATACGTGAACTTGAATTGGACTTTCTTTTGAGGTTCCTTTTCAAGCAAAAACATAATTTCAGTGGCATGCTCCAATGAACATTCCTACAGTATTATTCAAATCTGATTGATTCAAATGTTGTACATTATTATTTACAATTATGACCAATGATTACATGAATACTCAAATTACTGGAAATATCCAACCAGAAGAGGATATCTGAATGAGCTTAAAACCTAACAACCTAATTTCCATATCAGAATATAACTAAACATGAAAGATATAGCTGAAAACATACAAGAGACATTTTTGAATAGATACTCCTGGGAAGGGTATGAAGCCATCTCTTCTCCCTACAGCTATAGGCTATGTAGCAGGACAGAGTGGGTTCTCTAGCCCTGATATTGGCAATCAGTCTAAAAGAAGGACAATGCTGAATTCAAAATCCAGCCACTTGAAGCTGTACAAAGATCATTGGACATAAGTTGCAGATACTGTATCTGTAAAACATAACACATGAATTTAAACAACTTTAGACAATCTCCTCACAGATGAAGGAAAAACTTCAGAGGGGTTACTCAGCCCATGTGTTGTGAATCCATGTAGAGATATGTAAACTAATGGGTTTACAATATTTATAATTAAACTGTTTCATAAAATAACCTATATTGATCTATTTATTTTTATCACGTCATTATTATACAAAAGCTAGCATAACAGATAAATTATAATAAAATATAAATTTGTTGTTTTCTTATTTTTCTGATGATGTAAGCTAAAAGTATTTTTGAAGTTTAAAACCTATGACTTTCTTAGCTCAAACTGATGTATTGGGTTTTTAATGAAATAAAAAGTAAAAACCTATGTCAATGTGAATAAACTTTGTGGCTGAAATAGTTATTCATTTTCCTGTTGATACCAAACAGAGGAACTAAATATACTCATGTGCCAAAAGTACTGTTTATCAGTATATAAAGGTAATGGTAGGTTGTACCACTATAACTTGACATTATTGAAATGCCCAGACTTATATCAATTGTTCTCTGGCATCTGGTGAATCACTGTTAATACAGCTAGGTGATATGAATTAATAGAGTTTGAACCAGGCATGATAGCAGGTGCTAGTCAGATGAAATTCTGAAATTAGGGAGATATTTGATCAGAACTGAGCTCATAATGATGCTAATTGTACACTGGATGATTGCCAATGTTTGGTTTAATTATTTGAGTCAAGATTCCAGTTGTTTCAGTATAACGGTGATTTGGGGTATGGCATAGATCCTATGAGTTCATGAAAACTCTGCTCTCAGCAATCCATCACGCAGGCTAGTGGTGGTTTCATAATGGTATGGAGTTTGTTCACATTGCATTGGTTGGGTCCAGTTAAACATGTCATTTCACTATTTATTTACAATTTGTACCTATTCATAGACTTCGTATACTCCAACAACAGCAGGTTATTCCAGCAGTATAATACACCTTGACATTGAATCCAAAGTGCCCAGAATTGCTTTTAAGAGCATTCTAAAGACTTCCTATAAATGATGTAGCCATCATGTTTAATATACATGAACCCAATCAAGTATTAATAAAACATGGTGGAGAGTATCTATTCATGCACAAGATCCTAGACTTACAAATGTCTGTGAGCTGTGGGCAGCTATCAAGATAGCATAACAACATCTCTCCAGAGTTCTTTCAGCTACTTGTGAAATTGATGACATCTCAAGTTGCTTTATTTCACTAGGCTACAGGCGTCCTACATAATACTAGGTACCACCCAATGATATTTGGCACTTCAGGGTAAAGCATATGAAAGCTTTTACATTTTACATTCCTTTGATTTTTATTTGTAGAAAAATCAACAATTACAATGGCAACAAAACTGAATCTTTATCCAGCAAAAATAACTTAATTTTTCCTAATTAAATCCATTAACTTCCAATATAATCAGCTTTTGTGTAAGGGATTTTAAATATATATTACACACATTCAAACAATTTCATTTGCGTCATTTTGGGGAAAATAACAGACATTATTATTCTTGAGTGATTTTTTTTAGAAATGTGGAAAATTAGGCTTCCATTTTGTTAATTATACATTAGTTTCTATTCAATAGCATCAGAAATTATAATTTTTATGGAATCACAAGCCATTATAAATAAATGCCACTGGTAATACTTTTAAAATGCTCACATAATAAAGAAAATACATTCTCAGCTGAAGTTTAATGAAATATATATATATATATATATATATATATATATATATATATATATATATATATATACTTTAAAAATACTATTGTTTCCTGGTCTGATTCAACTCTAACCATTAACCTTATATATATATATATATATATATATATATATATATATATATCATAAAACATTATATGGGGATAGCAGTAATTTTGTAATGTTTTATGATAAATAGCATATTTGATGATTCTTCTATACATTTGTAATGCTAAAATTTCATTTTAAAATTTCTCTATCTTTAACATTTAATATTTAAGAGAAAAAAGTGGAAAATTACATTTCATATTTCTTTCATATTTTACAATTATGTTTATAATTTTTTTCTATATCTTTTTACATGATCTGTAAGTAATCCATTGACAATAGACTCACAGAATGGTAATTTTTTTCTATTCAGTTCACAGTGTAAGATTATCATTGTAAAGTCTAACAAGAATACAAGAACAAAGCTCTATTACATAAAATTATTGTTTATTCACTTCTGGATTTCATCAGTTAATATCAGTGGGTGGTGTGTGGTTTTGGGGGTTTTCTTTGAATGTAGATTTTTTTTTTTTGGAAGAATGTGAGAGATGCTTTGTCTTTTCCCTTTTAGATGTGCATTTATATATCTTCCTGCCATCCAGTTACCCCATGTGTACACATCATAAGCTTAGCTGAGTCAATCACCTGTTTACCTGTCAGAGGCACCTCTGACATCATTTGAGACTTGATTCTGTTCCTGGTGGCTATGAGTTCACCTTCCAGGTCAATCTTCAGATGCACCTGGCTCCTCTGATTCTCTAGTGTGACACTGAATGCAAAGCCTACATTAGTGTCATCACAGGTCAACTCCTCTTAGAACAAAGCTTTCTTATTGATTTATATAGTACAATGTACAAATAAACAGTGAAGTGCCACTATAGGTGGGCCTTTCTTAAATCAAATTTTCCTGTTCTCATGTACTTTTTTATATAGTTGCCACCCTTTATAAAGAATAAATATGCTACAACAATTATTAGGCAACTGTGTTGTGCTAGATGGTTTTTCTCCCCAGAGTCTATCTTATATATCTATAAGTCAACAATTTATCCAGGCTTAGAGTATTGCTGCCACATATGGTCCAGTGATCCTGCTATCTATCTAGAGCTCATTGATAAAATCCAAAAAAGAATCAGTGATATTATTGGCCTTGATCTGGTGTTTCAGCTTCAGTCACTTTCCAATCATGGTAAGGTTGCCTTCCTTTTCCTTTTCTATAAATACTTTCATGGTGATTGTTCATATGAGATCTTTGCTATGGTGCCTAGACTCTTCGAATTTAAGCACAGTACTAAACTGGCAACAAGTAAATTTGGTAAAGTTCTTTGTGAATCTGCTGCCTCAGTGTGTAAGATCTCATGAACAATAGTCTTCTTTATGATCAAATGAAGTCACTCACTCGAATCCATTTTTAATCATTGATCTGAGAAAACAGTTGAGATGTTGAGTGTTTCCATGTGAGTATATGGTAATAACGAACAAACACAGTCATAGGGAAAAATACTGGTATATTCAGAGAGGTATTTACATCAGAGAGATTAGTAGTAGAACAAACGTAGGTTAGTAGTAACAATAAGTAATAGTAATAAAGTCCAACGGTATCTTCCGGTCGAGAAACGGAAGTGTAACTGATCACTACAGAAGTCTCACTCTGCACTGCACTACACTGCTACACTACTCTCAGTCTCTAGAACTACTGTTCTATTTATAATAATAGGATCAGTCTATTGTGCTTGCGAAGGTGGGTGTGCCCCAACATATACAGATAACAGTTTAGACATTTCTGAACAATTTGGATGCTATGCATGTCATCCATATTAGAGTTTCAATCTGACGAGGATGTTTAAGAACATGTGATGTGTTACAAAACTGTCCTTAGTGAAGTCTATCCTATCTCCCATATTAAATGTATTATAACTGAGCCATGCATGGAGGTATTTGAAGTGTTTAATACTTAATAATTCCATGTTCTGAAGTTTTATGATGGATTTAGGGTATGTACAGTCATTATTGCTTAGGATTTTAAAATTTACACAGATATACAAATTAATGAACACTATATGTATTTATTTTATCTATAAGAAAAAGTATAAGCAATAATTTAAGGATTTTGAGATTATAAATTATAACTTTCAGTTTCTGTATATTAATAAACAAATTCTGTACATTCTGAAAAGTTCAATGCTAACATTGGTAAGCATTTATTTTTCCACCTGAGGAAGATCAAAAATTACAAACTGAAATGTCATGATTTTATAAACACAGACATGATGAATGGAAGTGTCCACAGAAACTTCCTAGACTGTTTGTCTGTAATGGTCTTGCTTTTCATGTTTGCAATGTCCACAGAATAATTGGGTCTAATGATTCTGAGCACTTTGTTTCTTTCGGACACGTTCACAATGAATGATAATTGTAAAGATGGCTGGGATTAGATTAAAGCAGGACAAGATGTACTAATGAATCAGTAATTTTGAATCTACCTCTTACATTCGCCTACACAGATACCTATGTACTTGGTTTTACTTGGTACAGATACATGTAAATGTATACCTATACTTATGTAACATTAGATAAATAAATATATATATAAATGTATTGTCCAATATGTATATGTATTCATATATATATATATATATATATATATATATATATATAATTTTATACATGCTTGATTAAAGACCAACAGAAGTTCTTCTGTGTGTATAAGCACATGTCATATAATAACATGCTTTGATGAATTTATATTCAGATAAGTCTATGCACAACTGCATAAGTATACCACTGGCAGATATTCAAATGATTTTATCAATTTGATTGGCTAAGTTAAACATCTAGTTACATTGGACATAAAAAATGTAAACTTAAAGCTGGGTATCTTTTCAATGAAAAAATTATTACAGTGTTTATTGTATTCCCCACCCCAGTCCATATTATTATTATTATTATTATATATATATATATATATATATATATCACCCCAGTCCATATTATTATTATTATTATTATTATTATATATATATATATATCACCCAGTCCATATTATTATTATTATTATTATATATATATATATATCACCCAGTCCATATTATTATTATTATTATTATATATATATATATATCACCCAGTCCATATTATTATTATTATTATTATTATTATATATATATATATATCACCCAGTCCATATTATTATTATTATTATTATTATTATTATTATTATTATATATATATATATATATATATATATATATATATATATATATATCACCCCAGTCCATATTATTATTATTATATATATATATATATATATATCACCCCAGTCCATATTATTATTATTATATATATATATATATATAGCATAATGAGAGGCCACGTATACGCTGTAAACAAACACACAAACACAGTATCTCATTTGATTTCTGAGGAAAGACCTAGGTGGTCTGAAATATTAAATAAATAAATATATACAAAAACACAGAAATAAATACTTTCATAAAAAAAACACCCAATTTTGTTTCATTTATTTTATCCAGATATTATATATATATATATATATATATATATATATATATATATATATATATATATATAAATAAATGATTCCATTGATTGATTCGTCTGAAGAAGTTCCTTTGGGAAAAAATATGTTACTTAGGTGATATTTTCATATTATTCTTTGATTACCTACATATATACATACAAGTAAAGAAATATTTTTCCATATTAGACTCTGATAGAGGCAAAACATCAAAACCCAAATGTTCACACTTACAAATAGATTTATTCACGTGTACATATGCTGAAGTAGTCATGACTATCCATTAAATATCTTGAATTATGGGATCTCTCATGAGACACTGAGATCCAAAGACATATTGGGATGACCAAAGAGGCATTCCAAAAGCTAAGCAGCATATTAAGAGACAAAAAACCTTGTTAGAAACCAAGAAAAGTGTACTGAACTGTTGTGTGATAATAAGTGAATGTAATGAACTTGACTGGAATTCAAATTCAGCTCTTTGGTTTTCTCATTCCTAGCTGCTATTCATTACACCAACTGCACATCTGCATACATAAGGTATATCAAAGCAGCAAGTATTCATTCAACAAAGAAGAACTGACATGGTCTATCTGTCTCATTTTTTACTGCATTTTTCCAATATATGAATAATGTGTAGTGTTGAAACCAAAATTGTGGATAAACTATTCAAAGCTCATGTTTTTGTTGCCGTTTTGTTCAATTACTTTTGACCATCTCAGTCATTTTCAAGAAAACAAATGGTGCCTGTGTGGTAGGAAGAATTCCTTTGTCTTCATCCTGGTATTCTTTGGAAAGCTGAAAGTTTGAAAGAGTCTACAGTGATGCCATGTATAATGATTACTGGGAGCAAGGCCACATACATACATGTACACATATGGTAATAAGTAATGGTAATATTAGCTGTTTCCCTACAAGGAAACGTCTGGCATTCATTGACCAAGCAGCCAGTACTGTTTTTCGTTTAAATTTATAAATTCTTTCTTATAAAACAATTTTTCAGAAAAATAGGTTTTTCAAGTCCAGTAGCTGTTATAGCTCTTTCCAGTATTGATGGAGGTTTCCTTCATAATCTAATTTGAATTGGTGTGGAATGTTAACATCTTGATTATATCATTATTTTCTCTTTGAGTTATCCATTTTAGTTGTTGCTGCTGTTGGTAGCACTCAAGTAATGTGGTTTTTGCTATTTGGTACTTTAAATGTCATTATACTGGATGCTTGTATTTGAAATAGACACCCCATTTTTATTTTAAACAGTGTGTATTACATCTATTGGCCTGTGCATTCAAGATATCTTGATAAAGAAAATGTGTTCACCAGGAGAGATTGAACCAGCATCCCTCTTTGTAGGGGAAACCACTGTTTGATATATGCCAAGAGAGAGTGAATAAAATATGCATTAAAATAAATGTGTGTGTGTGTGTGTGTGTGTGTGTGTGTGTGTGTGTGTGTGTGTGTGTGTGTGTGTGGAGATATACTTGATAAAATAGAGATTCATTTCTTTCATCTTTTACATGTATTCAGTGCTTTCCCCAACTTCAAATACAGTAACAAATGCCAAATAAATTAGGCAACAGAATGATACAAATCTTAAACTGGACCACACTACCTTTGTTCAATGTTATTTGAACAGAGAGAAATTCTTATTTTATCTCACTTTGCTTTTAGTCTCACTTTGATGTCCGTCGATATATAATATTTATAATGCACATATCTGTCTATTAAAATATTGCCAAAGAGAAATAGAGTTTAAATTCACCAATTTACTTAGATGCATGTCCTCATCTTGATTGTTTGAGTTACAGCTTGTTGACCATTGTAATGTTTGACTAATATTATTAAAATTCTAACATTTATGGTATTGGTGAATATGATATACAAATTTGGTATATCAGACTAACAACAATGCATCCCATCTTCCTGATGTTTAGTTCTTTCTTCTCACTTTCATTCACTACCTTCTGTAACATGCAAATTACAAATTGGAGATATCAAAATCAAACAAGTGCAACAATTTAAATATCTGGGAAGTGTTTTAACAGAGGACTGAAAGTGCAACACTGAAAGTCAAAGGCACATTGGGATAGTGAAAGGTGCCTTCTAAAAGCTAAGCAAAGTATTAAGAAACAGGAAAATTTTGTTAGAAACAAAGAAAAGAGTACTCAGCTGTTACTGTTATCAGTCCTCCTATATGGCAGTGAATGCTAGACATTCTCCTCACAGATGAAGAAGAGACTTGAAACAACAGAAATGTGATTCTACAGAAGGATGCTGAGAATACCATAGCCCAAACATGTGAGTAATGACAAAGTTTTAGAAAAAATGGAAACAAAAAAAGACACTCATACTTAACATCATGTAGAAATAGTTGAAAGTTCTAGGGCACATAATGAGAAAAGAGGATTTGGAAAATTTGAAACTCACAGGACAGATTGAAGGCAAGAGGGATAGTTGAAAACAACACATAACCTACCTAGCGAGTTTGAGTAAATGTATGTCAGAGGTTTAGGAGAGATAACAAAAAATCAAAATTTATTAAGAGCTACAAAGGACAGGAAGTTGTGGAGACCAATGATCACTTCTAACTTGAAGACTGAATTCGAAATGCCAGGTCAGTGTCAGTTATATTGCAGAATGTTTGAATTTTGTCAAGAATCTCAAGATTCAAGTAGGGGCACAAGACCAGATCTGGCAGCAAAATTTAATCACAGTTAAATAGCAAATTTATAAATATGCAAGATGAATTCTGACAAGAAAAATTGTCAGACACAATGCAGTGAACCAACTTTCTGAACAATAGATGTAAGAATTGATTAAATAGAGTTGCTCTGCTTCATGTCAGTTGAAACTGTGAGCACAAGAAGGTGCAAAGAGTTGCTCTCCTGGAGTTCAGCACAGTAAATAATGTTTTTATTGATGAAATCATATATATGTAAGGGAAGAGAATTATAATATAGACAAACAATTGTTATATTTATCTCTATGTTTAATTATAACTGACTTTTATATATATACAAAAATATATGATTCCATATGTCTGATTTTTTTTTGTTTTTAATAAGTTCACTCCAAACAAGGCAATAATGCCACTAAAACACAAGGAGCTACTTGGAGTGAAAGACATTAAGAATACTTATGAAAGAACTAGAAACCCAAAACTTAAACAAGGGATAAAACTCTATTCCACTTCAAAAAACTGGAGAGGAGTGTGAAGCAGACGATAAGTGAACATATCTACTCCTCCATCAATAAAAACATTGTTTCACCTGAAGAATCCGTTTGAAAGACAAAATGTGTTATATAGGATTTTTTTTCATTTTGTCATTCAATTATCCATTCCTTGTATTGTGCGTATTTGTATGCAAAAAAGTACAAAGTATAATTTTTACAAGGTCAACTAAATTGCATTTTAGAGCTCAGCTATATTTGGTTTTGATACTTTAGATCAATTTATGATATTTTCATCTTCAAAAATAGAAAAACTACTGCAAAAATATCTAATTGTAAATTATTATATAATCTAGTTTTTATTGCATGTTTTGTTTTTGGGTAATATTCTGCTACATAATTTTCATACATCACTTTTAACTAATATTCTTAGGTGTTTTATTTTGTAAGACTACAGATGTTAGTGCATTATTTAAAGACTATTTTTGTTTCTTTTTGGTAAAAAGCTTATTGTTTTTACTGATTTCCCTGTAACTTTCTCATAATATAAAAAATAAATAACAAGGTACCACATCAATCAAAGTAAAGTTGTTCATTAAAATTAAGTCTTAGAATGATATAAAAACAATACATAGAAAATAGACTATTGTTTGTATAAGCATTTCCTCATCTCTTCTAAATATTTGTTCTGCTTTAATTTTGCCATGATTTTTTACTTTAGCCACTACACTACTTAATATGGCAAAATAAATTATTACAGTCATGGATCAGAAAGAAATTGCAATGAAAATCAAAGAATGATTGTTGATTTTAGTTTCCTTTGAAATTGAAAAACAAAAATTTCATGAATAATTTGAAGAAAAATATTTTTTATTTAAAATAGAAAATTGGTTTCCTTGTAAAAAATGATATATTGACATACTTTTTCATTGATATCTTGATAGTGAAACAGGCACTTTGGAATTTTGCATATCCTATACTTTTCTCTTTGTTTCAATTTTAACAAAAACATTTCTCAGAATCCTCTCTATATCCTTTCTACTAAGATGGTTTGTTAAAAAATAGTACACACACTCACACATAGACACAGACACAGACACACACACAGAGGGTGCGATGGATAAATTGTCATCTAAATTATGTAAAAAATGAAAATAACACTGGCATCTCATTTTAACAGATACATTTACCAAAATTAGATAAAAATATCTGAAAATACTAAAGAGTAAATTTATTCAATAAAATTGCCATTGGCTTCAATTATTAAATAAGTATTGACTTGTCAAATAGTAAAATATCAGTAATTGAGAAAGAGATTTTTTTTATGGTTTGTTAAGTATTTCTGACAAAACCATGAAAAATTGGCCAATTAAAAAATATAAATATAAATAAAATATATTTTAATTTGAAGAATTTAAACTCTTTACCGCATGTTAACACAATGTCCTTGTCTGTTTCTATGGCATCAAAGTAACTGATAATTTTATAGAAAATCTCTATTATCAACACTATTAAATTATCCTGACCAATATTCATTTCCAGATGTTCATTCTGAAATGTCTGTGAATATTTCTTTACCTGGTTAGATTTGCATACAGCTAAGAGAATTGGTATGGACCAGAAATAGTCTAAAAATATTGAAAGGAAATATCTGACCTTTGCTAGATGAGCTTTGCAAAAAAATTGGAGAAAAAGAAAAGTACAAAGAAACTAAACTCAGATAACTGTTTCTATTTGTTTTTGTAATTTGACAGTTCTTAGATATTTCATTTCAATTTAATAATCAGAAAGAAATTTTGGGCACACAAAATGAAGATTGAAGGCTTGGTGAATTCAACACACACAGGATACATCAAAGGCAAAAAAAGCAAGAAAAACAGCAAGTAACTTTCTTGACAATTGTGTGCAAATGAAAATTAATTATTTGTTGCATAAAAATGCTTTTTTATAATTTGGCTACAGAAATATTAATATATGTACAATTAGATTAAATGATATTCCTTTTCTTCTATGTTCTGTGTTCCTTTCTTGTCCTCAACATGTCCTGTGTGTGGCAAATTTTCTCAGCCTTCTTTTCTCATTGTGCATCTCAGAAATTTTAACTGTCTCTTTCTGCTTCTAACTATAAAGGTTCTTTTTGTTTCCATATTCCTTAAAACTTACTCATTGCTCACGTGTTCCATCTATGGTATTCTCAGCATCCTTCTGAAGAATCTCATCTGCTGCTTCAAGTTTCCTTTTCATTTTTGAGGAAATTATCCAACATTCTCTGCTACTTTCATTTACAGCTATTGATGATTCTCACGTGAGATATATCTCTGGATATTAAGTATGGAGGGTGTTTGTTAATATTATCAGTTTATTATGGATTTTGCTTTTAGCAAAATTGACAAATCTCTTCTTGTTAATTTTAAAGAACTTCTTTATCAACATTTTTCTTTGTGTCTTATACCACTTCAAGAGGCTAAAGAAACCAATGTTATCAAGACTATGCTTTTAGTATAATGGCTGGTAAAAGTAACCAAAGAACTTATAGAAAGATATATATATATATATATATATATATATATATATATATATATATATATATATATATATATTATGAAATGGACAAAGTCCGACAATTATTTAAAGACATTTTTATGTTTAACATTCTTTTTATAAATACAAGTATTTAAATAAATGCTCTGTTTATAATAAACAGTATTAAATAACATTTACCAGCCTGAATGTCCAAGAAACTTTCATAGAAAATATTCGTCCTCTGACAGGATTCGAACCTGTATCCTATATGGAACCGTCATATAGCCTCATGTGCCTTTTTAACTGATTCAGCCACTGAGGATCGTTCGGTTGGCAAGGTCGAATTTACTGCTTATAAACTTTAATCTTCCATGAATCTCTCACGTACATTCATAACTGCTCATAGTGTATCAAATGTAAACAAATGACGTCACACATTATGAAATGGACAAAGTCCGACAATTATTTAAAGACATTTTTATGTTTAACATTCTTTTTATAGATACAAGCATTTAAGTAAATGCTCTGTTTATAATAAAATATTCATCCTCAGACGCAAGATACAAGTATTTAAGTAAATGCTCTGTGGCCGAATTGGTTAAAAAGGCACGTCAGGCTATATGACAGTTCCGTATAGGATATAGGTTCGAATCCTGTCTGAGGACAAATATTTTCTATGAAAATTTCTCAGACATTCAGACCGGTAAATGTTATTTAATACTGTTTATTATAAAGAGAGCATTTACTTAAATACTTGTATCTATAAAAAGAATGTTAAACATAAAAATGTCTATATATATATTAATCATTTCACAGCAAGCAAAGCAATAAAGCCACTAAGATGCAAGGAGTGACTGAGTGGTAGAGAACATGAGAAAAAGAAAACATTATGAAGCAGAAAAAGAAAACATTATTAAGCAGAGAGAACAATAAAAGAAGAGGAATTAAGAATACAGAAGGTAATGATCGACATTGCATTTAACTTTTTGAAGATCAAAGTTGGCTGGAAAGTAAGAAGCCACAAGAGAGTTCCACAAGTGAAAAGTGCGAACGAAGAAGCTGTTAGCATAGAACTTAGGTTACATCTAGTAATTTCAACTGTAAAGTGATGAGACCTTATTTAGTAGTACACTTAAATTCATAAATTCTAGGCATCAAAGAGGAAAGCTCATTGGAATAATTACCATATATATTAATTTAAATTGAGCAATAATAGAATTTTCAGTTCTTTATGAAAATTCTTCAATTAGATGCTAATTCCAAAGAATATTCTTGGTTATTTGAAACAATCTCAAAGTATAAAACACTGTTGAAAGATGATTAAGAGGGAAAAAAATTATTTAATTTCCTTTCTGTTCTCCTCATCAGTTCTAAAATATACTTTGTAATAATTTTTACAAGACTTAGCTGCCATGAAGTAAAACTGAATAGGAGAAAATTCAATCATTTTCTTATCTCTTGTGTAGGGGGCAGCAATTCATCTCCTCTACCAAGAACATGGAAAACGGATTTATTGTCTACTCACAAGGATAAATTGAAATCTGAAAT